>JAQGBV010002403.1:0-11633 GCA_034698685.1 Isotomurus pseudopalustris | reverse complement strand
ATTCCATGCTTGTACTCATCTTCCATGGGGCAAGTTGATAGGAAATGAGCTTTGAAAGTTTTCCAATCAACCAAATTATCTGAGATGAGTCCCTTGTTAATGAGGAGCTGCTTGGTTCTGCATAGCCAAAGGAAACTGCTTCTTTGTGCCCAAGTCGGTCACTGATTTCGAGCTAGCCCATAATTCATAATTTGAAATGAAAAGCTCTAATCCATTCCTAGTTCCAAATTCAAACTGGCATTACACAAAATCATAGCATGCTCCTTCAGAATCTTCTAAAATGCCGATAATTAGCCGTAATTGTAGTGATCAAGCTCTTCGCTACAAACGGAGCTATGCAACGTCAATGAGCTCTGCTGCAGAAAGTTCCAACCAACTTGCCTCAGCCTCCAACTTGCTCACCAACAAGATGAGAATCTTCAACTCAGATGGCTCCAACATACCATTGTGCTTCGAATGCGGGAAGCCAGATCATGTCGCTAATGTGTGTCGCAATGCTAATCCTCATCTTTGTCGGATGTTTTGCTGTATTCGCTGCAGGAAATGGACTTCGGAACAACCTCTTTGCCGAGAATGTCAATTTTCCCCATATGAATTTTGTCCCTGATGATCCTTTAACAATTAATTTACCTTAGGGACTAAAATATTCAAGAAGGGGGCTATTTTAGGCAAGATTCCCTATCTCTTTTACTAACTCCTATATTACCTATGCTATTTCTATTGACTAAGCTAATTCCAATGTACATCGGCTCAATGTATTTTGTGGGCAAGTTTGGGTGTCTTTTTCACAAGGATTGAGATGCGTTTTGTAGTGATCTGCGCTTCACACGGTGTAGTTTTAGATTGATAGTATTATTTATTAAGGATAACTATTGGCAAATAATTAAGTAAGTGTGTGTGTGTGCGTCTACGTTGAGTCTTGAGGGGAGTTTCATGGAGATCGACTACGGAGAGAGATGTTAGGTGTCCAGCAGCAGGGTCAAGATTGAGTAAGAGCGGCTTCGAGGAGGCGCCCTAGCAGAATTCTCAGAGTCAAGAGATACGCAGAAGGATAGGTAGAGTAGATTAGATTAGGTGTATTACTGAATACAAGAGTATGAGCTATAGGGAACCTTATAAGCACACATGGCATATCCTGCCGACAATTTCTTTTCTGCGATTCCTACACTGTAATGCATATCTCCTCCGGCCTAGCAACTACTCGAGCTTCTTTTCGAGCCGCTCTCCGGACTCTTGTTCCAACCTCCGGACTTACTGGACATCCTCACCTCTCCATCGTAGTCGGTACCACGGAAGACAAATTGACGTAGACGCACCTTACCCCTAAATAGTTATTGCTGTATTTCTCAATTAAGTTGTATTTCTCTAATCCGTGTCCAATCCGGTCTTTAATCAAGCACCTCAATCCTGTGAGGAAACCTCCGTAATTTTCCCACACCGTATAATGTGTTGGAGGAGCTGCTAGAGGAAGCGCCGGAGAAGCCGCAAGTTGAGTCGCATGCGGAGATGGTGTAGAAACATACTAGCATGACGTTAGGATCACGCCCGAACTCGGGTATTCTGGGGCAACACCAAACATTTCACCAAGCGATTACATCAGCCTATTTTATTCATACGGTAACGCGTGTCCGTTGGACTTCCGTAGTACGTTGAACCTTTATTGTCAATATTGTCCTTTATTAACAGCGACGACTTGGGAGCAAGTAACAGCGAGATGCTAATATCGGAATTTAGGTTTTTATATAGAGATTACGGGGCAACTGTTGAGGGTGGTTATGAAAATAATCATGGAAACTGAAATGCGCATCGCAGACTGAGTCGTAGATTTTAATGGTAAATTGTTAATTGAAACTCAAAATTTGAATGATAGCAAGGCTTATTAGAGACTTAGCAACCATTATGCAGGTAGTCCTATTAGAGACTTTCCCCATTGTTTCCCTATTGTTGCCCTGTATTGGACACTCGTTTTAAATAAGTCAGTGCAATGTTTGGGAACAAGTAAGTTGGAATTTCGATTGGGTCGTTCACTGCAGCTTAATGGATTCAGGAAATTCTCAAGCACAGCAGGAAAGGGAGAACTTTTGGTGGCTAATGTTTGATCAAAAATTGACAAGTAATTCTCGGAAAACTTATTTGGATGAACGATACTGAATGTTTCCAGCAGCACATCCATAGAGACGTATCTGGGTGAAAGTAATTTTCTCATTGCATTTAGAAGAAAATTTTGAAATTTTTGGAGGATAAGAGATTTACCACAACCCCAGATAGCAAGACAATACTCAAAAGTTGATAAAACTATAGCTCGGAAAATTTGGGGAAGTTTTTCTGTGGAAAGAAAGCGCTGAAGGCGGAGGAGAAAATATATTCTAGGATTTATATTTTTAATACGATACTTAATATGACTTTCAAAGGTTAAAAGTTTTCATCAAGCCTAATTCCCAAGTACTTAAATGTATCAACTCGACTAATAGTGAAGAAGTCACAGGAAATATGAGTTAATTTATTTGGAGGTTTATTCGTACGTTTGTTGTGGAACAGAACAAAAAAGGATTTCTTCCAGTTAATTTTCATACCATTAAGATTACACCAGTTGTTTAATGATAAAAGACAGTTTTTTGTGTTATGAGTTAGGTTAAGATTAAAATTAGAGTTAATTCTTGCAATGTCGTCAGCATAAAGATTCATTTCTTCCGACATTGAAGAAGATAGATCATTTATAAATAGGTTAAAAAGAATAAGGCCAACAGTGAAGTCTTGAGGAACTGAGAAGTAGATAGGATAGGAGTCGGAAAGAAATTCAACAACTTTGATTTTTATAGAACGATTAGATAGATAAGAGTTAAGAATTTGGACAATGTAGTGGGGAAAATTATAAATACGGATAAGCTTGTCTATGAGAAGGGAGTGAGGGACCGAGTCGAACGCTTTGACGAGGTCAATGAAAATACCCATGGTGTAGTTACCACTATCAATGGAAGTATTTTTGGGTGACATGGGAGAGTGCATGAAAAGTTGAATGTGATCTTCTGAATCCGAATTGACTGTCATGGATTATGTGGTTATCTTTGCAGAATTTAACAATTCGATACGTAAGCAATGATTTAAAGATTTTACTTAAGAAAGGTATAACCGAAATTAGGCGATATGAATTAGCATCGAGCTTTTCTACCGGGTGTATGGACAGAAGTGACAAGAGCTGTTTTCCATTTAGTTGGAAATGAGCCTTGCTGGAGACATTTGTTGAAAATATCAGCTAAAATTGGAGATGGAAGGAATTGTAGGAGTAGGAGTTACTACGACAGCTTCAGCGATTGCTTTAGAAATGTCAGAAGGACTGTTAACAATAGTATTATTTAACAGGAGTTCAGTAATTGTTCCAGATTGATTATGATTTCCAACCAGGGTCTTATAAGACTTCCAAAAATGAGCAGAATGGTTTGATTCATTAACGAGGGCTTTAAAGTACCTTTTTTTGAAAAGGCTGCATTGAGCAGTGTCACAGGTAGTAGAATAGCCCCCGGCTATTCCACCACCACCATTCCTTTCTACTGTAGTTGTCCAGTCCGGAGACTGGAGCAACCGCGTAGTCTCCATCATTCCTTTCCAATACTCCGTCCCTTCTGGATCATACGCTCGCTACTGAGCAAAACATTTTTTATTATGCGATGAGTGCATTCACACTCATCTCCAACCTCTATTGTTGTTGTGTTCCTGCTGCGCCTATAAATAATTAAAGGTGTGATTGTGTGTGTGTGTGTGTAAAGTGCGTGTGACATTTATTATTGGAGGGAGGTGACCTCGGAGGAATTCATCCCCACTATAGGTCATCCTCCACAACCATTATCATCTCTCCATCCATCTCTACTCATCCCTTGAGGACTGCTGACGCTGCGGACGACGACTCTACTAGTGCCATCATCTTCTGACGTATCCGTTGCGTACAAGGAGACGGGAACTGCTGAGAATACGGTGACATCATCAGCATCACATCATCTCTCTTAGCATATCATCTCCACGCTCCCCCCACAGCAGTGACCTTATTTCGAAGTTTACAAAATTCAGAATAAAGTAATGGACAGCAAGAGGCCTTTGCACGTTTTTTTAAGTGGTCTCTCTTGTGCATTAGTTTACGCAGATCTTCAGTGAGCCATGCTGATGGTTTAGCTCGGATAGTGCGTGTAATTAAAGGTGCATGACCATCTATCAGATCTAGTAGAGTTTTTTCAAATGAAGACAGAATTTCAGATGGGTCATCTGTGATTGAGAATAAAGCGGACCAAGGAAACTCAGTAATGTCAGTAACAAGTTTGTTCGAATCAATAAGCTTAAAATTACGATGTCGTATAGTTTTGGTGGAGTATGCACATCGAGATTTACCCCTTATTAGATAAACAGCATCATGATTTGACATACCGGAGAAGATGACTCCAGTTTGTCGTACAAGTTCAGAGTTATTAGCATAAACCTGGTCTATAAGGGATTTAGAGTTCTTTGTTAAATGAATACATTCAGTTATTTTTTGTGAGAAGCCAAATTCTAGAAAACAGGTCTCCTAACTAAGAGGTCTCCTAAAGACCATTTCTTAAAGAGATCTACGTTAAAATCACCAAAGACATAACATTCTTAAGTGTTGCTAAGTGGAGAGGATAGTGTATTTAAATACATATTCAAATCAGTGAAAAATTCATGATATGTGCTACTGGGCTTACGATACACACAACTAATGACTAATGAAGCAAAATAGCGATATTTAACTTCTAAGGTAAGTACTTCGATTTCATTTCTAAAAAGAGAATAATCAACTTTACGTGCATTGAGTGAATCTTTATCAAAACACCCAAGACCACCCCAAAATCTAGGTCCTAGGTCTGCCGTCGAGGGGAAAGCGTCCTATGGAGCCCTTGGATGGAAATAAGTGAGCGTAGTAGACAGACGAGAGTGGTTATATTCAACAATAAGGAGTGGTAGAGTTTATTAATATAAGTAATTAACTATATGAAATAGAATTTAGGGAGACTCGGAGGAATGCAACCGTCCGAGTCAAGAGAATTAGACTGAATGCCGGCGTGGAGAGAAGATGGCCGGTATGTTGTGTGGTTAGACTTGGGCAGGAAGAAGGGGCGTTGTGTGCTGTGTTGCCAATTCTAGGCGGTGTTGCCATGTCGGTGCGGTGTTGCCACATGGTAGCGCTAGTGTATGGTTAGCCGTATGTTAGGGATGGTTAGCCGTACACTAGGAATGGTTAGCCGTACACTAAGAATGGTTAGCCGTATGTTGGAGATGGTTAGCCTCATGTTGGATATGGTTAGCCGTACGTTGAGAGATGGTTAGCCGTATGTGGAGCATGGTTAGCCGTATGTGGAACATGGTTAGCCGTATGTTGGACAAGGTTAGCCGTGTACTAGGCATGGTTAGCCGTGTACTGGGCATGGTTAGCCGTGTGCTGGACATGGTTAGCCATATGTTAGGCATGGTTAGCCTTGTGTTGAGCATGGTTAGCCGCATGTAAAAGAAAGATAGATGAGCATGGGATCATGCATACACGTCGACAGGCGTAAGCATGGTCGCGTGCTAGAATACCCAGGTATACATAGGTTAGGATAAGGTTGGTCAAGATTCAGACGAGTTTCAGAGATAAGCAAAACATCGAAATCATTTTCATAGATAAAAATATGTAAATGTTCAAGTTTCTCAAACAAGTTATTTATGTTTAAATGAGCTATTATGAAACCTTTTGGCAGGTTGATTTTAGTAACCGGGAAAGGCTCATAAACAGAGGACTCAGATAGGCTAGGATTTGCTTCAAAGGAAGTCTCAAAGTCTAGGTCATCTAGCAGAGACAAAGGGAATAGGCAAGACATGCAAATCCAGGTTGAATTAAGAATCTCTGGTTTTGAGTGTCTAACGTTAGAGGAACAAGCTCTATGATGTGACAAACCACATTCAGAACATTGAACAATAATTTTTGACTTGTGAGATTTGAAACAAAAATTACAATCCTTACTAATTGTTAACGGCTTAGATGTAAAGTTGAAGCTATGGAATTTGCAAGGCTGACATTTGAAATCGTCAGCTTCTACGTGGAAGTTATACGAGGCTTAATCTAGGTTCAGACAGAGTTTATGGTAATAAAGACCACAGGTTGCATAGAATAAGCCGAGCTTTCGCCCATCACTCTTTTGGCAAGTCAAACAGCATTCCGTATTTTTACGATTGGCCATATTATAAAGTATAAGTAGTAAATTAGGGTTTTAAATACGATATTGACGAGAGAAATTGAAGTTGAGGATAAAGATGGGAGTTTGCACCGATGAGAGATGAGATGAAGAGTGCTGATTCTTAGGGTGCAAATCTAGCACCATACAGATGGATCCATCGGAGAGGACCTGAAGTTGTCTCCTTTCTGACCCGAAGGTTAATTTTAAGGGAACCATCCTGGCTCTATACAGATGACCTTACAAGGTGTAGCGATTCAAAGACAGCTAGGGAGCCTTGTTGGAGAATTGGGCTTGTGGAGAAATGAGAGGAGTTTTGGTGCACAACCTGTCTACTCAGAGGTCTAGACTAGACTGAATCGCTTTGGCTCCAACCATGGATAACTCAGGATGGTCTTCCGCTAATTTGCTTGCAATAAAGCCTGAGACGTATTCTTTACTCCTTTTTCGCTTCTCTCATCATATCGTAGATTTTCCAACTTCCGGATAAGTGGATAAGCATTAGCAGTCCTTTCTGGAACGGAGCAAGGTTCTCCTACGTCTAACGCCGACTTTCATTTTCGAGAAAGCATCGTAGGCTGCATTAAGTATAGCCTCCTGATCTCAATACTTCATTCTGTACGCGCTTCTGGCAGGATTGTGATTTTGAATAGCGTTTCTGGTGTTCATCAAGTCCGAAAAATCATTAACCATTCCGATAAAATCAGCCGCTGAAGATGAACTCGGAAGCAGATTTCAATCCATAAATAACCTTGCGCGAAAAGAGCTGAAGTTCCGGTAAATAAGTGTGTGTGTGTGATAACAGGTGTGACCTTGAATTAATTTCTTTGGCTTCGATTAATCGCTGAATTAATATAATATCAACAACAGTTCCTTCCTCCCGTTGAATTAATTTTTTGGGCTTCGATTAATCGCTGAATTAATATTATAACAACAGTTCCATCCTCCAAAAACTTCACGTCAAGCAGTCTGTTTAGCCCAGACAATTTTAAACGGCTAAACTTGATACATGTTCCCCCTGGATTACACGGACAATACACGGACTTTCCAATGTAAGTAATATTGCTAATCGGCTGAGTTGAAGCGCAAAATATTCTACTGCCAGCCAGGATACCCAGAGGAGAATTGACAGGTAAAAATTCAATTCTCAATCATTTCTTGTAATTTCTCCTCTAGGTATCCTGACTGCCAGTGGCATTTGAATCATACTGATTAATTGGTAGGCTATATAGGTTATACTTTTAATGAATACTTTTGAAATTGATTTTTTAAATCTGACAGCTAGAAGCAAATGGCTTTATTAAATTGCACATATGTGACCCCCACTGGTCACCTGGGGGCCTGTTTGAGTCAAACAATTTCAACATATATCTGACATTCTATGAATAGAGGTTAAATTGTTATATGACTACAAATTTAAAACTCAGTTAATTGGAAGCAAAATAATGGTCTGGGTAAAACGGTTTTGACCCCCACTGGTCTCTTACTGGTCCAATTGTCTCAAAGAAATATACATCACTTTTCATTCCCGGAATCATACTATTATTCTTTTTAAAACTATTCAAATCGGCTAATTGGAAACAGACCCCCTTTGGGTCACACACAACTGACCCCCCCGGTCACTGGGTCGACCGGTCGCCTCCAAAATTTGATACGACCTTCCTATTTGTCCGAGGCTTGTGTGTACAACATTTTGACCAGATAAGTTGAACCGTTCATGAGTTATCGTCCGTACAACGCACAGACAGACAGACAGACAGACATCAAACTAATCCGTTATC
Organism: Isotomurus pseudopalustris; assembly: GCA_034698685.1. Lineage (NCBI taxonomy): Eukaryota > Metazoa > Arthropoda > Collembola > Entomobryomorpha > Isotomidae > Isotomurus > Isotomurus pseudopalustris. The sequence continues at coordinate 3,637 of JAQGBV010002403.1, read as the reverse complement.
GAGTATATTATTTCGTAATAATTTAAGCAGATGAGGAAAATCGAGGAAAACCCATATCTTCTTTCCAGTAACAGGATTTGGTTACCAAGTTTTCTCAATAATCCCTTTTTTTCTTTTCCGACTTCTAACAGTTTCCAAAGTCGCTGGTTGCGCGTCCATATATCACTGGCGTGGCCTCTGACCTCCAGACAAACTTCATGCAATTCCTTTATGAGTGACTTCCAAACTTCTTCACTGGGGTTCGTTTCCCATTCAAAATGGATGATGCGTTTCCAGTCTTCAAAGATTCCATGGACTGTGATCACACATCCTTCGTCATGACCTGCAAGTACTGCATCAAGATGAACATCGTAGCAATAAGTCGGACGAATTTTCATTTCGTCGAGTGCATCTGTGTTCTGTGGAGAGTGACGGATACGGAAACCCTAGGTCTCTAAGATGCTAGTACGCTTTGGTTGAAACTGCGTGCACTGTGATGGCTTTTGTCATATCTTCCTCGATGTAGTGAACGCAGTTATTTACTTTCCCCTCAAGCAGCCGCATTTCAGTTTCCGAGAAAAACTTGCGTAGAATTTTCTGAAGCAGAGTAATTCGAGCATCCTTTTACATTATTTGATCGTCCACTTTCTTTAATTTCTCCCTGAGATTAAGTATAATCGTGTTCTTTGCTTCCAAAGTTTTTTTCAGCTTAGCTAATTCTTCTCTTGTTCGAGCTAGTTCATATTTGTCGGAGGTTTCTGAGCAAAAAATATTTGATTAAAAATTAACATATGTAATCATAATATATCATTTGAGCATTTTAAACGCATGCATATACACTTACGACTTATTACTGTAGAATATGCTTGTCATAATCCTAGCCATCTTATTTGTGCCAAGTTAATGCCGGTAGCCGCATCAACATCGTCTGGAAGTTTTATTATACTGATTATACTCGTTAAGATTAAATTTTTATTGATCATAATCATATTTGATGGAATAACTATTTTACCTGCTAGTTGAGAGGTTCCCAGTTCTTGAGATGTAATCGCGTCTTGCTTTAATAGTTTGAATGTCGATGGGTCAGCTTCAGATGCCCAGTCCACGTTGTCATCCGGCGTCAATTGTTTGGAACACACACCACCAATGTTTATTCTGGTCGATAAGTTGTTGTCTTCTTCAGTTGTCGAGAAGACGACATTCACCCATTCTCTGCGAACAGAATGGAGTTTGTTCCCAGTTGGAAAACTGTGTATTTGATACGGAGGGCTGACGTTTGGATTTTTTGTCGAACAACCAGGAACCAAACACTTTCGACCCATTTTAAAATATAAGTTTACTAGCAGGGTGCTGTAAAAATAACCTTCATTGCCGCAAAGAAACTCAAGACATATTGACATCTGCAGCCCAACACTATCAACTTTAAAATTTTGAAAATAAGGTGTATTTTTCACAGTGTAAAGGGGGCTTTGTGAAACGACATAGAGTTCCGCTGTATTCAAAGGTTTACAAGATTCAAATTCGTGGGGACACGCCCCCAATATTTTGGTCATGGGAAAATCCTCTAATAGAACTACCTCTTATAATTTTCGGCCTTCGGAAATAGTAAAAAAACATTTACGAATGCAACAAAAGTAAAAGGGGCATGCCATATTAATATTTGGGGTGTCACACGGAAATCTTCGAGTTTACAAAAACCAATTGTAACATTCGCTGCCCACAAATAAACCATACACTTTTAATTAATTAATTAATTCAACAGCCCTTTGGGCTGAGCAAGGAACTCCAGGAAGTGTTCCCTTTTTAGACCAGCAGGTGGTTGCTACCCCCTGTAGGCTTTAGAGATCCCACAGCTTACAGGAAACCACTTCCATTTTATTTATTTCCATTGATTTAGATTTATTGAGAATTTCATCTGGAGAGCTCTCACGGCCCCTCCAGAATCACCCGACGCTCTCAGCGCCCGCTCTCACATAAGAGATCATCTTTACAGATATAATACCACTAGTTTCAAAAATGTGAGCGATGCTCCACTGAGTGTCCAGCCGAAGATAGTTTGCCACGCAGTAAGTGCACACTGTAAACGCACTTTCTTTCCAGTGATAAAGTTGCTTCAGTAATCACTTCCAATAAGAATTTCTATTACTTCATCGGGACAGGAATTGGAAATGGTATCACTTACCATAATATTTTTTTTCTGCACCTCATTCATCCACGGACCATCCGGAACTCGAGGAATATTCCCACAAATCTTCTCTTCATTCAAGACTGTTAGTGACTTCCTAACTTTTCCATCAAGGCTCCGTAACTCAAGTTGAACCTTTTTATGTCGTTTCGCACTCGTTATTGTTCCTCCAAACAATGCTGTCCTTTTGGAGACTTCTCCTATCTTGGGACAGTTCAAGACTTCAGCAGTAGAACTTCGCACATAACTGTGTTGACTTCCATCGTCGTAGACCACGCGCACGATTCGATCTCTATCTTCACCCACAAGCTTTACGAGTTCAGTCTTGAGCAGAACCCCTCCACTCGTCGAATTGTAGTTTACTGCTGCATCTCCTGTCGAAGAACTTTCTTCCCGACTTCCAGTACTTGTTGAGTTACACAGTAGAACATGATGTTGGCCCGCAACACATCGAACATTGGACCATACTTTTACACTTTGTTGATATGTGACCAGCTCCTAAGCATGAGAAAAAACGCTTCTTCTGCCGAAGCTTCTCTCTTTTGTCCGCAACAGACATCTTCTTCGCGGAGAAAAAATCTGCACTTTGATGGTTTGGGTGCCCACAGAAGACGCATCTTTCTTCACTGCAGCAAACAAACAACCCAGCAGCTGTGGCATAATCTTCGCTCATTCCCGCTTGAAGACTTCTTTCCTTCATTTTCTTCTCCTTTGGAACAAGATCAAATCCTCTAGCTAAAGCAATACTCTGCTCGCTGTCAACTTCTCTTCGAAGGAATGCCATCAGTTGATCGAACTTCGTCTTTGCAGGTTCACCTTGTGTTGGAATTGCTGTAGGATTTCTCTTCCAAGCTCTCAAAACTTCTTCAGGAGACTTGATTCTACCATGGGGTAGAGCATCGCAGCATAATTAGCAGATGTTACTCCGATGAATTCCAGTGCTCCAAGATGTGACTCCAGTTTGTCGAACATCTTGGGTAACATCTTGGGATTTAGATCAATCTCCATCACTCGAAGGCGGTATCCGATTGCTTTTTTCGGTCCTTCAGGGAGGGCAAAATGGAGATTGGACTAATCTAGTTGGACTAATTGGATAATTGGATATACCAGAAGTCTATTCGTGGCCTTAATCATATAGGCTCGTTGATTTCTTATTATGGGTCTGAACCCAGAGCCTGTGTAATGGTATCCAAAAGGCTAACAAGCAAACCGATGCTAGCAATCTGCAGCAGAGACCTGTCAGTAGTAACTACGGAGTAGGCCAGTGGCACTGTAGTATTTAACTCAGTATACATGGCCCATTCTCATGCTTGCCCGCACAAAGAACTTGTAAGGTTAGCGGACTATTGCAAGTCTGCTGGCCTGAAGTTGTTAATAGGGGCGGCCGCAAATGCTCATTAAGGCTCTATGGTAATTTTTCGAACTATGGGTTTTTCGAAATTTCGAAAAATTAATCGGCCTGTAACTTTAAGA
>JAQGBV010002402.1:0-11633 GCA_034698685.1 Isotomurus pseudopalustris | reverse complement strand
CTAACATCTTAACTGCAACTGCAAGCTACTGATTATCCCTTCACTTCTCGATTTCCGATTTGTTTCCTAAAACATGGCAATAATAAATGTATGCATGTTATTCATTGCAAAATTGCAATCATCACCGTTGTCCATTTCCGCGAACTACTTGTATTTTCATGGCTGGAAGTTTCACTTATGTCAATTCTAAAATTATCATATATTATTATGCTCTTTAGGTGAATCTATAATGCACCCTTCCTTCAAGATGAGCACAAAAAGACATGAGATTCAGAATACTTCTATCATTTGTTCATGAAGATGCTTTATACCCAGACTCATGCAGTCAGTTGTTTAGTCAATAGCTACCAATGACCATCGTCCTACATCATTCATCATCAACCCAACAATCCCGTGGGAAACTCCACAGGCCAAACACAACAGATTGAGAATAGAAAAGTCAAGTGAAAATTAAATTTAAATTCTGTGAACATTCCATCACATAATTTACATCATCTATCTACATTCTACATTAAATGAAGTGACCCGGACCTAACATGAACTTAGAGCTACGTAATTTGTTGTATCGTACAAGCCTTTTGTATGTGACAGTTTCAGTGACATTAGTGTGCTTAACCATTCCATCCGTTCAGAACACAGAAAGTGTGCAAGAGGAATGTGATGAGAAATTATCACCAACAGGAGATAAGTATTGTTCTTCGAATAAAAAGATTAAAGATGTTCCTAATTTTGCAGAAAAATATTCTAAAGGTAAGTCTTACAGCAATTCATTTATTTTAAAACCACGTACAATTTGTTTTCCTTCTTAATTGTGTCATATTATCATTTGGCCCTTAAAAATTGTCATTTCATTACCGAATACCTGACGTTTTCAGAGCTGAATGAAAATTGGACACAATTGTTGAGTGTTATCTCAGAGGCAGAAAAGAATTACGAACAATCTGAGGAGTGGACATGGCTGAATAGAAAAACTGATGGTAAAGGAGACTGCTCGCTTTACGAAAAGCAGATTGATGAAGATCTCAAACCATTCAAGAATGGAATAGGTAGAAATATGATTGAAGCTGGAATGTCCAGGTACAGTTTCAATTTGAAGAGCACATTTGTTGATGCATTAAGTAATTTCTCCGGTGTATAATATTTTGTCACTTGCACAGGGGAACTTTGTATCAAATCAAGAATGGAAAGCTGCTTCGACACAAGGAATGCAAATTTCCTGCTAGATGTAAGGGAGTGGAACATTTTTTAGAAGAAATCGTGAAAGATCTGCCAGACACAGAGTTCATACTCAATACTTCCGATTGGCCTCAAGTGTCCTCTCATTTCCCAGATCCTATTCCAATATTTTCGTTTAGCAAGGTGAGCTCAGTGATCACATGATGATGAGTTGAAGACAGAGCTACGCTGTATTCAGAGTACATTTTTCTATAATCCTTGTTCATAGACAAAAGATTATGCGGATATAACTTATCCAGCTTGGACATTTTGGGAAGGTGGGCCAGCCACTCCTGTTTATCCACAAGGATTAGGACGATGGGATTTGATGCGGAAAAGACTTATTGCAGCTGCCAAAAGTTATCCTTGGAAAGAAAAAACACCCAAAGCATTTTTCCGGGGTTCTCGAACATCTCACGAAAGGGATGCGTTAGTATATCTTTCCCGAAGTTCTCCTCATTTAGTTGATTCACAATACACTAAGAGCCAAGCCTGGAAATCTGAAGCGGTACATATTTGCTTTAGATTGTTTTAAATTCGAGAAATTGTTAGTGACTTATAATGAGAAATATATAATACATAGTAATTCCTGAACAGGACACACTACATGCTCCCGCAGCAGAGGAAGTCACACTGGAAGATCATTGCAAATACAAATACTTGTTTAATTATCGTGGAGTAGCTGCTAGTTTCCGGTTTAAACATCTGTTTCTATGCAACTCGTTAGTATTCAATGTCGGAAATGAATGGATAGAGTTTTTCTACCCAAAACTTTTACCTTGGATTCACTACGTTCCAGTTGACCAAAACGCTAAGGAGAATGACATAAAGTACGGTTTCAGATTTAATGAATATGATATGAAATAATATGAGTAATATTTTTGTTTCACGTTTAAAATATAATATTTTATTGTTTTAGATCTCTTCTTTTATTTATAAAAAACAACGATCAAATCGCTCAGAAAATTGCTAATAGAGGAAACAAGTTTGTGAAAAAACACTTACAAATGGAACACATTCGATGTTACTGGAAAAAACTACTCCACAAGTATTCTACTTTCTTAAAATACACTGTGATACCAAGAGATAATCTCATTGAATTAAAGTAAATTTTTACTTTCTTAAAATTTTAAAAGAATTTATAGTCTTGTGTGTTTTTTAGACTTTTTATTTTTTTTTAAAAAAACATTACTATAACAGTCTCTGACAATTTGATTTCGCAACTTAATTCACTGAAGGTACGATTAAGTAAGTTTCCATACTACAGTAATTTTTTCTCAACAACTCTACTGTAGTAGTAATTGATTCGTTTAATACATTCAGTTCACCAAAAACGCTTTCTTTCAGAGGCGACTACTTTGCTCTGTACTGTTACGCTCTAGAATCATTTGCTTGAGTTCGTCTTCGTAGGACTGAAAGTCAAACACGTCAAAGTTCTGTGGCAATAAAGCTCCTGCCAGTCTGCTACATGCTGAATTGTCTGCAGTCGAGTTGTCGACGAACTTCAAATCTTCCCATTGCTGATTCCGTTCAAAATCCCTTTTCTCAGGAAATCCATCTCCAGGTCGGAATCCAAATGAAAATCGTTTGATGTAGTAATTGAAAACATCATCCGAGGTTTCGTCTTTCAGTTCCACAAGTATGTAAGGAATTCCAGCGGCAAAGTCACACGAGAATGTATCAATAGCTAGTCGCTCCGAGGACACGTTGATAACTCTCACAGGATACACAATCAACTTCGGCTCAGACTTGAAAGTACGGTACATCCTAACCTGTGGTGCATAATATGCGACAGTTTTCTTACATGAAAGGCAAATAAACTTACATCGTAAATTCGTAAATCCCCGCAATCCGCAAATACAAACTTACATTAAGTTTCCTGTATGTTCCCCCACTTTGACGAACTAATTTCAAGATAATGATGTCGTTCTTAAGTGCAACAACGATGCCATCTGACCAGCATATTTCAACGTGTCTAATTTCCATGTTCTTTACGTCGATTGAGTCCTTGATCGATTTCAATGCACTTTCCCAATCTAGAAAAAGCCAATTTAAGTCACCCCTTTCGTCCCATGACACGGCAAGTCCCTCGCGAGACCAGAACACATTCATTCCGAAATTTCTTTTCCCCCCTTTTACAACAGACACTTTGTCTCTGAAGCTTGTCGCATTATCGATATAATACTCCGGTCTAAGTCGCTCAATACAGTGAAACCTAACAAAATTAATGACAACTATTGAATACTTCATAGAAATTGCAATAAATGGTCTTATTTTTAAAACTTACGGCCGCTCTGTGCCTCCCACGCATTTAGTTGTGACGTATTCATTAAAAGGTCCCAATACTTCCTTACCAAATGTTGAGGAAATGAGGTGTAATTCGAAGTAGTTTTCTATCTGTGCTCTAGAAAAGAATCGACTTAAGCTCGCTCGTTTTCCAGGACACAGATGATCCACGTTCAACTTAACTTGATGCAGTTTAGGGATATAAAACTCTCTGTACTTAGAAATACGCTCCCAGTGATGCTTCGCATTATTGAAGTGCAAATTCTGCACGACCTGAGACCTTATCACAAGAACAGGAGGGGCACCCCTAACTCCAAGCACCTTTTCAGCCCATACTCTATGGACCCTGAAACTCCGAGGATTCTCCCAACCACCAATAAAATTTCTAAAACAGTACGGTGTACACAATGATTCATTTCATTCTTATCAAAATCATATTAAACCTTACTTGTGTATAGCGATGAGGGGATTCATGGAGTCGTATTTGGGGTCAGCATTGGGAATCACTAAATACTTCCCTTCTCCTTCTACAATACAAACAACTTGGTACTAATAATGATAAAGAATCAGAGCATAAGAGATACAAACAATAGTAATGTAATACCGTCAATCGGTTGGATGTGATAGCATCCTTTGCAAGCAGAAACCAACACTCGTATATTGAATTTTGGTAAAGAGGTAAGTGTAAAATCCAAGTACTTCAAGTCTAATCCAAATGGTAAGTACATAATTCCAACGAACCGACAGTCATCCTGGCATAGGGAAACCCATCGATACATCGGGAGTATTCCCTTCTTACAAAATATAGCGTCGACAATGGACTGAAATACAAATTTTAGTTGAGCACGATCACAGAGGAAGCTTAACCGGCCACAATACAAATTTTTACTCACAACGAATCCCGTAGGGTCTTCAGCTTCTTTTCTTTCCTGTATAGCCTTTTTGGAGAACCAATAATTAAAAAGGAAGCTCCCAGCACTGCCACTTATTCTTACAACATCTGTCGATTTCACATTCCCCTGGACCTCAGATCGTAGAGACTCTTTCGTTGTAATCTCGTATGTGGTCATATCATCCAATACCAAATCTGCGTTTTCAATAATATCCCAGAAGTGCAAAGCAGCTCTTGCGAACTCCTCTACACCAGTAGTCGCTGCAAAGTCCACAATGCTATCTTCACACATTTTTCGGGTGGTAAAATGCAGCACGCTGTAGTAACTACACAGAAATTTTAAAAACAAATCTCTCGGTATTCCAGTCATCACGGTTTCTTCCCAAAATTTCAATTTCTGCAAGAAAGCAAGAAAGTGATTTATTATAATAACTATAACTTATAGTTTAATACTTTAAATATAATGTCTCGTGCCTTTTCATCCACATCTACCATTGAATTGTAAAACTTCCTCTCCAGATTCCGATTTAGCTTCCCTAACTTTTCTAAGTCAAATGCATTTAGGTATCCAACTATGTTACTGAAAACTTCCTCAGGTAGATCTATAAACTCAATAGTTTTCGACAGCGACTTTTCTCCAGCGGGTAGTACCCTCTTTACCTTCGCATACTGTATCTCTGGACGTCTTTTCCTCACGATCTCACTCCATCGCATGATTCCTTTAAGACAAACAGTAATTCAATGACAATTCCGATTTCACACCATTAAAAAATGAAGTCACAAAATTAAATTATTTGAATTATTTCTAAGTTCAAAATCTTTTGGACTTACCACCCTGACATGGATGCAGCTTATTCGCCTCGAAGTAATTCATCCACTTGTCGCACCCCCAGTCATCCACATGAGATTGCAGTTCTGTTCTCACATTCCTTGGGGCTACTTCATTGTCTTCGTCACCTTCGGTCTTTTTGTTTCGAGCTCCACGACGCTTCCTGAGACTAACCACACGTACAGTAGGTCCAGACAAATCCGGAATATCTTCCCACTCCGAATCACTCCCTCTTTCACCTTCGTCGACGTAGAAAGGTGGTCTTTCATTCACCCAGTACCTTCGCTTTCCCTTCCCACTGAGCAGAAAGAAATCTATCTTCTCCGGACAAGGAATGATCCCTTGCTCCACGTCGAAAATCGGCTTGCGTAAGGGCTCCACCATTGTAGGCTGGCTGCAGCAAAACATGTACGTTAGCGTATACTTTCAGCCAGTTTCGGCACTAAATAAAAATAATGCTTTTTGAAATCGTTAATCTCTTACCTTGTTGTCGATTTGATGTCCCAACTTCGAAGGCACAGCGAAGGATGCTCTAAAGAACAAAGAGCGAGCGGCGACAGCGTTTGTTCTATTGCATTGTCGTTGTGTTCTGCTAACAAGAACTTCTCGGGGGCAGGTTGACACCACGCGCGAAGCCCTAATTTATCGGAATCAACTTTTTTTATTGAGTACGGCAAAAATACTGATTTCGAAAATTTGTTGATTTCTTCAACCGATAAGTAATCGAATGAGTGGCTGTGTATAACAAGAAACCCTTTAAAAACAATTATGGCAGGGCTAAGGGAAATCTCGAAAGTTTTGGTGGCTAACAGAGGAGAAATAGCTTGCAGAGTTTTTCGAACTTGCAAAAAATTAGGTACGACGGGAATTGAAATTTCATGAAAAGTTAAAATTACGATAGTACTAACCAATTGACTATCGTTGTAATTGTTGTAAATTTTTTATTTCACAGGGATAAGAACGGTCGGTGTTTTCTCTGAGCCAGATGCGAATTCTCAGCACGTCCACATGGCGGATGAAGCATATCTGATAGGTCCTGCAGCTTCAACTTTGTCGTACTTGAATCAAGAGAAAATATTTGAAGTAAGTCGGCTGCATAATATATAAATGTAACAACTTAGTAATAGCTTTCTTGAAAAGAAACGAAAGTTGGTTTTTCAATGTTCAGGTTGCGAAACGATCTGGAGCTCATGCTATTCATCCAGGGTACGGATTTCTCTCCGAGAACTCAGATTTTGCGAAGAAGTGTTCCGATAGAAATTTAGTGTTTATTGGACCTCCACCTCAAGCTATTTTCGACATGGGAATTAAAAGTAAATCAAAAGAGTTGATGATTGCTGCTGGAGTTCCAGTGGTGCCTGGGTATCACGGACAAGATGCAGCGAATGACTTAGATGCTTTGAAAGCAGAAGCTTTAAAGTAATCTCTGAACCATGTGTCTACATGTATCTTATCTTTGCTTGGGATTCGAGAGAAATGAGAATTTGATTGTCTATACTAGACTGGGATTCCCTTTGATGATAAAGGCTGTCAAAGGAGGTGGAGGCAAAGGAATGAGGATAGCAAAGAATGCAGAGGAATTCTTAAGCCAAGCTCAGTCTTGCCAGTCTGAGGCAGAAAAAGCCTTCGGTGATGGTGCTTTGTTGATAGAAAGGTTAGGCATGAATGTTGATTGTTGTTGTACTTATCTACAGTTTCTTCGTTCACGTTCGGCTGTATTTGCATGTCTCATTTTTATCGTAAATGGTAGATACGTGGAAGCACCAAGGCATGTGGAAGTTCAAGTATTTGGCGACTCTCACGGCAACTGTGTTTACTTATGGGAGAGAGATTGTTCAGTACAGAGAAGACATCAGAAAGTTATTGAAGAAGCCCCAGCTCTAGGGCTAACGGCTGAGACTAGAAGAAAGATCGGAACTGCGGCTGTGAATGCTGCCAAAGCAGTGAAGTATACAGGAGCAGGAACAGTTGAATTCATCGTAGAAAATCAAGATTTTTATTTTATGGAGATGAATACACGTCTCCAGGTGGAACATCCGGTTACTGAAGCTATAACGGGACAAGACTTAGTACAATGGCAATTACTTGTAGCAATGGGTCATGAATTGCCCATCAAGAACCAAAATGAGATTCCTGGTCCTTTCGGACATGCATTAGAAATGAGGGTGTATGCTGAAGATGTTGGAGCTGGATTCGTTCCTGCACCGGGTCACATTCATGCTATGCGAGTTCCAGGTGATGATGCTCGAGTCGAATCAGCAATTATTGAAGGAGATACCGTTTCCGTGTACTATGACCCTATGATTGCAAAACTAGTTGTATGGGGAGAAAATCGTACTGAAGCTATTCGTAAAGCTGATTTAGCTCTAGGTCAGTTCAACGTAGGGGGAGTTGAGACCAATATCGATTTCATGCGAAGAATCTTACAATCAAATGCTTTCCGTAATTCAATCGTAACTACTAAGTTTATTGAAGAAAACCACGATGAGCTACTAACGCCCAAAGAACTAACCCCAGAACAGCTTGCCATTGCCACCTTAGCTCTTTCAACAATTCAAGATTATGCTAAAAGTGAGACCCTAGCCCGAAGATTTCGAATGAATTCAAATTTCAAAACGAGCTTCTCCGTCAAGGACGGGGACAAGAAGTTTGACGTGGGAGTGGTGTTTAGCAATAACACTTCGAACAAACATGGACAGTTTTCTGTCGGAGATCTGAATAACTGCCAACTACTGCGAGTAAACAAAATTGGAGAAATGTTTGAAATGGAAGTGATCGTTGGAGATAGAAAAGAAACTGTCTCTGCCTCTCTGGGGGGTGGAAATGTACTTAGCATTTTTACTGCCGTAAGTTAGACAATTGGATTCATAATAATTCACATCCATTTAAAGTAATGATACTGAACGTACCTTTAATTTTGTAGGACGGATCATTCAAAGTTGAAGTTCCAACATTAGGAATTCAAGACAAAAGCAGATTTGGCGAATCTGGAGAAGTTGCATCTGGAACTGTTCTATCTCCAATGCCTGGAACTTTGGAAAAAATATCAGTAAAGGAAGGAGACACAGTAGCTCGTGGACAGCAGCTGGGAACTTTAGTAGCTATGAAAATGGAGGTGAGTGTTCCATTTACTTCATTTATGATTCATACTACAGCAAATACTTGCCGATATATACCTGTTAACATAATTTGCATTATTCCACAGCACGTCATTCGGTCACCCATCGACGGAATCGTAGAGAAAGTCAATCAGCAAGTTGGGAAAACCGTGGCCAAAGGCTCTGCACTATTCACCGTGAAATGATTCGCTGATTGACATGCCAATGAATAATACTTAAAAATCGGTGCTCTCTTAGATAAAACTAACTTTGGCATGAAAGTACCAACTCCCTAGTTAAGTAATTTTCTCCTAACATACTTGGTAGGCTGCTGCATGTAGCAATCGAACAACGATGACATTCTTACATTAAGTCTGAGACAAAAAATAAATATTTTTGATTGTAGTGTTGATATAGTGGAATTTTATTGGATTTATCTTCACTCATTTCAAATGATATCTCAAATAATTCTGATCGGGTAACGTGGACAAAGTACTTGCTATACGTTGTAGAATCAACAAAGAAGGCTAAGCTAAAGGGACTTCGGTGATCGTTGGCCGTCTGGTGGAGCAAGTATTAAAACGAAGATGGGGGCGGTGGACAAAGGCATTCATTTCGTAGAGCATTGTTGACTAAGATCATACGTATCACTCGCAGTCTCTTCTCATTCAACTCCGGAACTCGAGACGAGACACACGCACCAAAGCAAAGTCTCGAGCTACTAAATCCGTACTATGGCTGAAGGAAGGGGAATTCGGAATTCGAAAGAAGACACGTCATCCTCAGAGTCTTCTGGCGAAGAAGTTGAAGTCGAGCACACTTCGAGGCGAACTAGGAAGGGAGTGACTGAGGGAGGTCTGAGATGGAAGACGGGGTACACCATTACTGGTATTCCTTACATACGTGCTAATGTAACGGAATCCCACAGCTTGCTTGACTGGGGGGGAGTGGCGAAAAATGTCGAACCTGCCATGAAGCCGTACAGATCCCGATATGACATCTCAAGCGTTCCAAAGGAGGTTCCCAAGAAAAACGAAGAGAAACCTGAGCCGCCCTTACTGCCGAATTTCTATTCGGACTGGGAGTTCGTTTTGGTAGGAGCTGCAACCGAAGAACAAAAACGCTTGAAAGCTCAACAGTCTCAGCCCATAGAGAAGAACGTTAAGCAGAGACAATCAAGATGTTCAGAGTCCTCCAAGAAAAGCCATGGACACTTTGAACGTGCAGAATACAAGGAGAAGCTGAACAAATCAAAACGTTCAGAGGAACAAGCGAAGAAAGGCTATTTGAAATACTTGGAGAATTGCAGACCTTTTTCTCCGGTTGAAGATGCAGAGGAATGCTTACCCTCTACATCTGAGAAATGCCAGCCTTCTGGTTCAAAGCATCAAAAAACTTCAACTTCGGTTGAAGAATCCACCCCCTCTACATCTAAACCATTGCAGCCTTCTGCCTCAGGTAATCCTCTTCTTCGACCTGTCGACGGATTGAACCCGCTGCTAATCGATCACGTAAGTTTAAAAAATTTTAATTTTTACCAATTTTTACTAATATACTTGTAGTTTGAAATGGCAAACACTGAATAGGTTATAATTAAATCATTTCATATCTTTTGGATTTACACAGGTCGTAGAACGCATCTTGAAAGAACTCCCCACTATAACTGCCAAAGCGTGTCGTCTTCTGTGTCGCCAGTGGAATACGGCAAGCACAGCGTTCCTGTTGAAGATGAGGAAGTCCTTGCTCATAAGAAGCAATCCATTCAACGAGGCTGATGTGCTAGCACTCAAGAAATCTCTACAGAAAGACGAAGGCTTTGGTCTGGACAGCCTCACTGTAATTGGATTCAAGTTCTTGACCTTCGAGAACCCAATTGGAACACTGATTACCGACGTCGCTCAGAACTTGCGTGTCTTAAAGTTAAAATCATGCCTTGTGAACCCATTCCACTTAGGAGAGCTATTGAATGATCACGCTAAGTACCTGGAAGTCTTGCACTTTCATTCCATCGGGTTCGACACGTCACTGGATAGGGTAATTAATTTGTCGTGGGCGATAGTATTAGAAACTCTTCACCTTCCACATCTGAAGGATTTCAAACTTGTTGATGAACATAAAGTTGATTATGAGGGGATCAGTCTTTTCGAACCGGCACACGGTTCCATAAGAATTCCAATATACCGAATGTCGATTGCATTCCCCAACCTGGAGCGATTGACCTGCAAGACTGACATCGCGTTGGATATGAAAGAAGAACCCAACCTAAAGCGGTATCTCAGCAAGAAAGGTTATCTGAAGTGCAATTGGGATTCGACGTTGAAAGAAGTTGCCGTCCATCGCTTGGACTTCGGCATGAAGACAGTGGAAACGGCGTCCATATTCAGAGCACTCGAAATCACTGGAGTCCGAAATCTCACCAAAGTAGACATAACGCCATTTCTAGACGGCGAAGAACCACGGCAAGGATTCAGAAGTGTTATGGACGACATTTGGTCATTCTTGGATGAAATCAAGGACACAGTGAAAGAAGTCAGAGTTGCTGTTTATAGTGAAAACTGTCCTTCGCATGACCTTCCGATGATGCCCATTGAATTTAAGGCATTGGAAAGACTCTGCATGTCTTCTGACATGATCGTGTCCCTCACAACGCTTCCGAGAATCAACTCATTCAGGCGGCTGGAAATCGAAGACCATCACTCAGTAGGAGGTATCAAGAAACTGTTGAATCGAAGACAAAAGACAGACAGATTTGGAGCATTGTTAAAAGGTGACATGTGCGTGAAGGCGAACCCTATGATAGAATCATTACGACTCCACACCAGAGGATGGGAGGAGATAACCAAATTCCAAATGTTTTGTCCATACATTCGGGAATTGGATTTAAATTTGGCTTTCCACGACTACAAGTACTTTGTAGCTGAATCTGAGAGGCTCAATTACGACCTTTTGTCGCAAGCATTTCCTCTTTTGGAGAAACTTAAAATAAGGTTCCCTGTGAACTATGATTCAGGGATGGATCCAGGAGACAGTGACATAATTGGAAACACGGGAATATCGAGGATGGAAAGTAAGTGAAAGGAAAATTCATCTGCACTTGCAATAATATTAATGCTGAATTAATTTATATAATAATTCATATTTAATTTGCCATTATTCCCTAGAATTAAGAGTTGTGGATATTCATCCGGCTCGGAAGTTGACAGACGCTGCAGTCTACACTGGGTTCAGCCAGATGAAAGATCTGGAGTATCTTAACCTGTCTAGAAGTCAGGTAGAGACTATTCATTGATTTTTACTTTAGAAAGGAAACGTG
>JAQGBV010002401.1:0-11634 GCA_034698685.1 Isotomurus pseudopalustris | reverse complement strand
CGAGAATCTAGTGAAGAAACCACCACACGAGAATCTAGTGAAGAAACCACCACACGAGAATCTAGTGAAGAAACCACTATACGAGAATCTAGTGAAGAAACCACTATACGAGAATCTAGTGAAGAAACCACCACACGAGAATCTGTATCGTCTGAAAATTCGGAATCTTCAGACAGCAGTGATAGTGAATCTGGTGAAGGTGTTAATTGCAATCCCTTGTCTTGTAAACCGAAACCAGGACGAAACTGTCGGTCGTACTTGAAATGTGATGTGAGAACACACAAGCTTGTTGTTCGTTACTGCGAAGATTTTGGATTCTTTTGCAAATTCCGGGGATATTGCGTCTCATGGGAGGAACTTGTACCTTCGGAGCAAAGAGGCTTGCTGTGTGACAAAAGGTTTTGTCCTGATATTCTTACCCCAGGAAACTGTTACAAGGATGAAGGCAAATGCAATAGTAAGTTCTGGAGGGTCGAACACGAGAACGGCTGTTGCTCGGCTCACGAAGAAAGGTGTCCACGCGGGAACGTCTTCAACGGAGTCGATGGATGCATCGGTTGTGATAAGGTCGGATTCCGTGGACGAGATTGTTGCCACTCTCCTCGGTTTTTTGAACATTGACGATTGGACACAAAATGAAAACATCACTATTAAAACTAACACGGTCTTGCTCATTACTTCTTTGTTCCATTCATACAAAACTATCTCGCGAATTTAATTTGGCTCAATAAACAAAATTTTGCATGCAAATTTCGGAAATCTGTGTTATAAAATCTCTGGCAGTACGGTTACAAATGTTTAAGCTTGCGAAGATACTATTCAGTTTTTTATGTATACGGTATCCCACTCAAGAGAGGACACTTTTGATCGCATACTGTGTGCAACCCTTTAAACAAATATGTTTTTTAAATGTGTAAATTAAATGTTTGAAAAGCTGAAAAGAGGACCTAAAAGGTGAATAATTTTTAACATTTGTGGAAAAATTTTGGTTTGGTAATGGTTTTCAAATTTTGTAGTTCAGTGCTCTATCCGGAGGTATCTAATCACAATGGTAAAATCATCTCTTTAAGGGGTTATGATGACTTCTCAATGAACAGCTTGCAAACTTCGAGTGATTTTAGGAAGCGAGAAAAGCACTTTCACAAATTTGAAGCTTCAAAAATTTGATTTCGATTGGTCGACGTGTTTTTAAATTTTCCAAGGGCATTTTAAAAATTCTCATTTCAAAAACGGTCGAGACTTTTGAAGCGAAAAAATGGTTGACTATAGAGTGGGACAAACTATAGTATTTCATTCGGAGTAAATACGGTTTGTGAACCGTCTAAATCTAAAGGTAAATTTTAAACTCAAACTTTATTATTTAAACCTGCTCAAAGGTATGGGTTGTTACGTTTTTACAAGGCTAAACAAGTTATAAAGTGTACATAATTGGTATATTGAATGACTAATACAGGTTATAGAAGATACGGAAAAGAAAACAGATATTGAGTTGAAGGATATTTATGTTAACATATAAATAAGAAATTATTTGTTTGATAATAAATTTTCTTGAAAGATGGAAATGAGATCGAATTAATTATTTCATCAGGAAGATTTTTTCATTTAACAATCCCCGAGTATCAAATAGATCGTATTCCAGAGTCAACCTTTTATACCAGGAATGTACAAATTTAAAGATGGTCTGGTTTAATGGTCAAACACCGCAATGACATTAGCAAAATAATTGAAAATATAATTTTTATCCAAAAACTCAAACCGCACATCATAAACAAAGTGTAGCTGCTTAAACATTATCATGTCATTCGGAAGAAACCAATGGAGATTATCATATACGTATGACTTTAGATGTTAGAGGGTCCTGACGTTGTTTACGCAACAATACTCTTGCTGACTGGAGACCAGCCCTTTGGAGGATTTTCAAATTCTTTGAAGACGCAGTAAGCATTAAGCAGACATATATGATAACTTAAAATAGACGCAAGCATTAAAACACTAAAAAATTGACCTTTAAAAATTGCGACTTAAGTGAATAATAAAACTACGCAGACAGGAGGTAACTTCTTGAAATCTTACTAATGTGATCAACCCAACTCTTTGATTCAATAATCGACCCGAGACTCTTCAATGTTTCCTGTTTAGGGATAACGACATTCCCAACGCGTGATTGTAGTTCAGGAAGTCGACTTAAATATTATCATGTTCCAAGTATAATTAATTAAGTCTTTGAAGCATTCAATTTCATACCATTAGCATCTAACAATTCAATTACACTAAAAATATCCTCTTTGAGCTTATTTAACATGCCTTTAATCTCATGCATACAACCAGAGCTCAGGAGTTGTTTGTCATCCGCAAGAAGAACAGTTATACAATGACGAACCACCAAGGTCATTGATGTAAATATTGAAAATAATACATGGCACGCGAAGTGTGAACGGGGAGGAAGTGTTTTTCTTGATCTCCGTTTATGATTATTTTTGTGGGGAGTTTTCGACGAGGGACGGTCGACCAAAAAGCTAGGCACCTTTTCATTCGTCCCTCGGAGGGAGGGGAAAAGGGTGTGCTAAGTGGGAAGGCTAGGAGGACCTAGTGGGTCGATGGAGAGGGAGTTTATGGGCCAATATAGGATTGCCCATTCCTCCAGCTGAGGAAGCTGATCACGTCCTCATTCTCTGGCCTCCTTCTTGGCACACCCCCTCACAAAATACAAAAGGGTCCTCTCTGTCGCCTCTTGCATCCCCGGAAACAGAGGACGACAGAGTGGGCTTTTGGAATGGAAGGAGGAGAGTCCTATCGGAGATTACCATACCCCATATGGGGATTCTCGGAGTGTAAGAGGCCCTAGTGAGTGGAACGCCTCACAGTAACCGCGACGGGGGCAAATGAGAGGGTCAAAGCTGATGACCTGGAGAGTATCAAATTCTGGAGTCAATCGGTTGACCCAGTAACCGTTGGGGGTCAAAAAGGTTCGATTCGAGTGTTTCTTGCCATTCTTGCGCTTCCAATTGGTCAATATTATTACTACTGTGCTTATTCAATGGAATAGGAAACATTTGGCTGCCAAGAGCGACTGTTCGTTGAAGATTTTTTTTATTTATGTGTTTGTTTGGAACTGTTCTAGGATGAATACTAGATTTTGCCGAGAGGTGTTTGAAATTGTCTGGTATATAGAGACTGCTTGGCATGAAGTTTTTTGTTTTTGATTTATTTGGGTTCGGGTGACATTACCTCGCTATCGGTATGACAAGTTAATGTATTTAGCCTTAAAAATTTTTTTGCCGGTGCCTTTAAATTTTATAGCTTTTTATATTTTTTTACTGGTGACAGGATTATAAATGAAACTGCTGGCGCTAAACAGCTGAGTTGACACTGGCCTAAGATCGGAAGGTAACTTTTGTTTGACGAAGATCTACGTGTGTCTCTGATATCTATGTGTGCACTAAATATGTTCGAGGAGTACACGAACAGTACGTTGGTACTAGCTGCTTGATTTGTGACAGACTCACTAACCTAACTGCGGTATCAGGCCAAAAAATGTATATTATTTGTTCCTAGTTTCCGAAATTATATTTAAAACAAAACGAAATAACTAAGATTCCTTGCATCCAAGATAAAACAAGAATACACACATTCTGAAAGAAAGTATTCAAATAAAAGTACAGGGATATTCAGCGTAAGGTCCGCATTTTTGAAAGCCAATATCTGACGATTCTGAGCGCTTACGAGATGTCGCGTAAGTTAGAGCAGCGCAGCAGAGGGCTGAAGTTTGCGCAGCGCAGCGTTCGGCTGAAATTGGCGCAGAACAGCGCTGCGTTAAGTTAAACTGGCGCAGCGATACGCCGAATTTCGCGCAGCGCAGCAGCAATGTGCCAAAAATAGCATAGCTAGCTAGCGTAGCGCACCATGGCTAACATAGCGCAGCGCAGCAGCAACATACCCTCGTGTGTCTAAGAAATGCATTTTTGAATTAAAGACTGGAAACGCGACAATCCCTGTCATAAATTCTTTACGTAATAGTACGTAATTTGATGCGAACATAATTACTGAAATTGAAAAAGAAACCATTTTAAATAACAATACAACCCTTTCCAAGCAATAAAAAACCATAATATCTTTGAAAGTCTGAAATCGCTAGGATTTGGTTGTTAAGTGATGAGGCAGATTTATCGTTTCGATTGAGTCGCTAGCAAACAGCAATAAAATACTCTCTTTTTGTTACAGCCATAATTATGGTGGTGAATTTGTTTGTTGATGTTGCTGCATTTATAATAGTGTGTAGCATGTTTTTGTTCTTAATGTAATTATGTTGTAATACATATATGTTAGACCCTTTAAATTAATGTAAGCCTAATTGCTGCATTTAAGGATCTGGTTTTAGTTTATTGTGTAGGCTGTTAAATGTTACTGAGTGAATAACGTCTTTTCGCAAATAAATTTATGAATTAAAATTAAGGTATCCAACTCTGTGTATTGTTTACTTATGATGCGTGGAGTTAAAATATAGTATGCACTGTTACATGTAAAATATCACTGCATAGTGGCGTAAAGGAATACATCGCTGCGCTGCGCTAACTCAAGTGGTTACGCTGCGCTAGGTTGCATGGTTTTGCTGCGCTGCGTTATGCTGCGCTGCGCTGCGTTATGCTGCGCTGCGCTGTGCTACCTTGTGCTGCGCCAACTTCAGCCCTCTGCTGGAACTTCTTTTACATGTTTACGAGCACCATTTTGAGTTTTTTGAAAAGTTCACTATTTCAAGATTCATTTCCAGCTTTCAAAATTTCCAAAGCACGAGGTATAGGGTTAGATTTTTGGACTCAAAGTGGAGGTTTTTTTGTCAAAATACCTTGGACCAGTAGTCTTTATGTTACCATGAACATTTTAATGCGTATGTTCAACTGTAATTAATGACATTTTCCATTTATTGTATCGTTTAAGTGTTGTACTTGCACTTATCAAAAGTTTGAGAATACCTTTGGAATCTTGAAAAGTTTGTGCACGCGACAAAACAAACTACTAAAAATTTGGTGAAATATTCGCTGAGATATTGTCGGTCAAAAATGTGGACCTTACGCTGAATATTCTTGTAGTTTAAAACTGGCAGGAAGTCGGTGGGAATTTTGTTTACAAATTGTAAATACACTTTACTATGGATGAATACTATTTGCATTAATCTATAATAAAGCCATAAACGATGAAAAATTACGTAAGCCTTGCTAACATATATTTCATGCTTACTGCTAACAAATCTTAACTGGGAATTATGTTGCGAAACATAATTTCTGCTATTAATTAAAAAATTAGAAAATGCCCGTATAGTCATTTTGCAAACGGCAATGACTTTTTCTTGTAATGTTCCGATTGCAAACACACAAAAAAAGTATTTAGCATGTATTATAATGGAAAATGAAGGTACAAATATCCTACGGATATTCAAAACTCTTGTATAGTATAGCTATTATAGCCAAGAATGGAGATACGTGAAGGTACTTACTTAATAAAACGACAGTAAATTAATGTTGTCGCAATAAAAGCTGGAATCTGGAACTCCTAGAAACTGGAGTGGGTGGAGTGAAGGTCGTAGTCTTCAATTTAATCCCGAGTGACAATGAACAATGACACTTAATTGAGAGTGGACAGGAAGAGGAGTTGTTGGTTCTGTATAATTTGAGGTGATTTGTGATGAATTAGTTGTCAACAAAGGGGACGTTCGCTTTGTTGTGAAAAGCTCTTTTGCATTTATAATCTCATGAAGTTGGAATTACTGTGTGGCTTTTGTGAGGAATAAGAGTGTGATTTATTGGAGGACAGGTGAGATGCACAGTTTATTGTGAGACCTCACACATGAAAGATGGAGATTGGGACTTCACTGCTGTGGTGTGTTGTTGGATTCCTGTTCCTGCTTAAGGAGATCGAGGGGCAAGGTGAGAATTCTTATCAGATGAGTTTCCTGCATTATAAAGTAATCTTTGAAGACTTTGTAACGACATTGTGTCTTTGAAAGAAGGTGTGATTATTATCGGAGCGAGTACTCCGTCAGCAGGAATCGTGACGCCATCAGTTGTGAATTTAAATTGCCGTTGTGTGGCACCTGCAAATTGTGCTGATGGAACAGGAACCATCGATCCCCGAGTTTTGAATAATGTGAGCAAGTAGAGCGGAGTTTTATTTGTACTCACAATTAATTAATTTACGGCGATGTATTTACTTTTATTAATTTAGTTTTCTTAATTTACGTCACCATTTGATTTTTTAGCCTGGAACTGTGACATGTGCCGTAGGTGAAAGATTCTGTTGCAACGTTCTAAATCCTGTCACAGCTGCACCGCCAGTTTGCGGAGTTCCTCCAGCGATTGCCTTCACGGGATACGTTCCCGTGGCAGGACAGGCAACCTACGCGGAGTACCCTTGGATGGCGATGGTCTTGGGAACAGACAACACTTACGTGGGGGGAGGAGTCCTCATTGACGCTACTACTGTCCTCACTGTGGCTCATAAAGTTAGAGGCCTTGCGTGAGTTCAGCATTTTTCATTAAGGACGTGAATCGTTGGTACCTTACTTTGTTTTTTGTGTTTAAGGTTTGGGCTGAAGGTAAGATTAGGAGAGTACATCCTCAATCAAGAAATTGAGCCTCAACGGAGCGTTGAGATTGCCGTGACGGCAACTAGAATTCACGGTGAGTTGAATCCTGCCAACTTGGTGGCGGATATTGCTGTGTTGAAGTTAGCGACGCCAGTTGACTTCACGGTGAATCCTCATGTGAGGCCTGTGTGTCTTCCTGCCCAGGGACAATCGTTTGCAGGACAGAGGTGAGTGAGATTTAAATTAAAATCTGGGTGACCTACTTTCAATTTTATCTTTTGCAGGTGTTACATTTCTGGATATGGAGCGAGTTCATTCATAAACGGAGTCTACTCGAGTGTATTGCGTGAAGTGGATGTTCCTGTTTTGGACGCAGCGACTTGTCAGGCGCGTCTCCAAACGACGCGACTTGGAGCGGCTTATGTTTTAAATCAGTTAGCGTTTTTATGTGCGGGAGGAGAGGCGGGTAAAGACGCGTGTACTGGAGACGGAGGATCTCCCCTTGTATGCTTTAATGGAGCCCAGTGGGTCCTGGCTGGACTTGTTTCTTGGGGAATCGGATGTGGAGATGCGAATATTCCGGGTGTTTACACGAATATTCCGAATTACATACCTTGGATAACGACCAATAGAGTTTAAGACAGTTTATTTAATTACCGTAGCTTAGGGACTTAATGGTGGTGGATTTATTAATGTACGCACCCTTACCTAACTTGTATCCATATTATTTGTGTTAATATATGAAAATGAGGGACTCCCTTCAAATACGGAATTTATCTGGAATAATAAAGATTAAACGAGATATTATTTAAAACGCGTGAATCAACCCAGAGTAGGTTTGGACTACTTGGAGTGAAATCGTCAAAAAAATTTACTTTTGATTGACTTTACACAGTGGTGAAGGCTTTGCAATTTGAATCTGCTCAAATAGTTATCATTTTAACTCGGATGACTAACGATGGAGTTCAATTATACCAGCCACACATATTTCATCGAATTCAGTCCAGCAATCTTTAAAACTGTTGTATCATTCAACAAATTAATCCAAAGGCACCAATTAATTCCACTCCCTGTCATTATTTATTTTTCATTAAGTTAGTGAAAGTCTAACGTATCAAGAGTACACAAAGATTGTTGTAGGAGGGACAACATATTTGAATTAAATCTACCACTATAAACGAAAGTTTGGATTCAACACGTTCATTTAAATTTTGCTGGAACTTTAGTATTTTTTATGAAAATCATAATAATAAAGCTTGGAATAAGCATGAGGCTAATGTTCCATCGAGCATTCTTCATTAAACGTTTTGTGTGTCCATTTATTAATTTACACAGTTTAATCTGGCCGTTTCCATATAAAAAATTTCTTTTCGTAACAAAAACAAATAAGAGATATATATATATATATATATCTTGCTTATTCCTGTCGTACTTGTAGAAGGAAAAAACGCAAATGGGTTTGAACCTTAACGAGAAGAGCTGATTATGCATAAATAATAGTACTTGAAGAATCAGAGGTAATTCTTCAATTATGTACCTGTCGATTATGATGTTGAGCTTACTGTTACTGTAGCTTGGTTGAGAGATGACATGAAATAAAGTTTAAAGATTGGTAGCTCATTTAACAAAACAAATGCTGCAATAAAAACTTTCCAAAAAATTCTCACACTTATACACTGAATTCGAGGGCAAGTTACTTTACAGGTTAATTAACTTTCAATTCGCATTCATAAGTAATACAATTTTTTCACTTATCAAAACCACTACTAGTTCCTCATAACAATTGGATTGAGAAAATATTGACATATTGATAGTGCGCTGATTCGGTACATCTGCTTCTAAATCTTACAATGAGTAATCAAATATTTCTTACATTAAAAATTCTACCATATAAACAGCCGTGCTGAGTTTTGCGTGTTGTAGAATATTTTAAAATAAAAATGTGAATATTTGGGTGTTAATAAGTTAGTATGATTGCACAAACGAATAGACGAAAGAACATTTATTAATTTTCATAAGCGGTTGTAGATGAATATCAGGAAATGTAAGGCAAATCAAGCTTTTGGCAATTTAGAAAGTTTCCTTGAGGTTATTTACAGACCTTAACTGATTTATTTGTTCACACGAGGGAGACTTGGTTTGCAGTTTTGCAATAACTCTCGGCTGGAATTGAGGTGAATGGTGTGAAGGTTAGGCTGTTCATTTCAGTCCTGTAGGACAATGGACGATGACACTTAATTTAGAGTTGACAGGAAGTTCAGTTGTGGAATTAGAGTAATTTGAGGCAATTTGTTGTGTAATATTTATCAATGAGAATTAATCATCGCTCGTTGTGTAACATTCTTTTGTGTACACTTGGGATTTTTATTGGGATGCTGCTTTTGTGACAAAACTGACTGTGATTGTGAATAAGTGGAGGAAGGTAGAAAATTATGGCAAGTTAGTTGTAAAACTCCACACGTAAAGAATGGTGCAGATGAGTTTGCCATTGTCAAATGTCATTGTCTCTACTGTCATATCTTTCTGCACTCTTAGCCTTGGGGCATGTTGAGATCTTATTTAGTCTGAGATGATATAATTTGATGTTGGAATGGGCTGTAACTAAATATTCTGAACTAATGATTCTTCTTAAAGCACCCAGTCTATAATAAGTGACTTCTGGTGAGGAACCAGCATAATTTAATGTTGGACGTCTCTGTATGTAAGCCATAAGATTTCTTCTCTGTCTCAAGCTCTGCATGAAGGAATGAGATGTAGAGATGCATGTATAATGATGGTAATGGTTATAAGACAATTTCTGAAATTACGCTGTAAAAATGGGAAACCGAGTCCATAAGTTCCAATAAATCCACCAATGGAGAATGTCAAGAAACAAAGTCAGATAATTTTACAAAGAATATTTCTACTTCAATGAAGTAATTTTAAATTCGTTGCGTCTGAATTATGAATAACTGATCTTACATATTGTTTTGCAAACACGTCAGAATGTTTATCCACGCGTTATTTTTGTGTATTTGGTGTTTGTTTAATTAAATATTTGTGAGAGATTAACGCAGTCCAATGTGAATTATTCTTACAAATTACTGTAACACCATGTGGTAAGTAATTTTGGAATCTGACCTGCATTGATATCAGCCTTGAATTTGAAACTCATCACTCTGCAATTGTGCATAGATCTGTTATTAAATACGAGTTCACTTAGAGTTTAACAAAAAATTAATTAACGTGGTATCAGAGGGGACCATCAAAACTGGGATCTAAATAAACTCGTTGCCAAGGTGCTTGGTATGGCTGGCGGCCAGTTAAATAAAAAAAATGAAAATTTTTATTTGCAGGAAATTCTAGCTTCTCCACAGACTCAGTGGACACACAAAGAATGCACTTATCTCGATTGCACCTAATCACCATCAGTGTTCGCTATTCAGCAAGAAAGCAGCCTAAGATCCGTGCTGCATTGCTTTTTTGCAGTTTAGTGCTGTAAAGTGGTTTAAACTGCTGCAAACTGCGTTAATGCTGCAAATGAGCCTTAGAGTATAATAAGCCTCCCTTCTTATACGACATCTTTTTCACGGTATAGGTAGGATATTACTTTTATTACAATATTGCTATTAGATATTAGACAATATTGATATTGCTACAAGATATAGAGAACCTTTGAAACCGTTACAAAAGAATACTATCGTTAAAATTGCTTCTTGTATTTAAGTTTAATATTTTTAATTAGAAGGAACTGCTGACTTGAAGTAAAGTTTGTGCAATACGTTGAATTAAGATTCCAGTACGACCCTGATACTATATTTTACTACGCTTGAGGTCTTCTGTGTCGTGTCAGGTCCAGTAGACAACTGTGTCAGTGCCGACTAGTTGAGAAATTAGCATTGTCTGTAAGTCAGTAAATTTCAGGAAGTCACGTTTTTAAAGATATTAATGTTCAGATGGAAATAAAATGAGTTAGTAGAAACTTAACTGACGAAGTACCTAGCTTAATTATTTTGCAAAAAAAACAACTACGAGCTCACTGTTTACGATGAAAAATTCATTGCACCGACTGATCCTCGATAAGTTGTTAAGTCGAGGATAGTTGAGCTCGCCGCTAACTTCGGAAGAAGATCTACTCAACTACCTTAAATATTTCGATGAATAGTATAAACATTTAAACTAAAATTTAGCCAAAACCATCACTACACTGGGGTCAGACCTAGCAGACAAGAACCCTGTGTCAGAGCCAAAGTTTTTCTTCATGTACAGCTTTTTCAGTATTTAGCATCACATACTTTGTGCCAAGATGATTATTAAGATGAAGAAACTATACTGTTTGTAATAAAACTACATTAGTGAATGGCTTAGTAAGATCCGGATGTCTGAAATTATTTTTAGGCGTTAAATAACTAGAAACAGTTTGCAGCATTGCAGCATTAACGCAGCACATGGGCAAGCTGCGCTGGATTGCTTTTACAGCAGTTTGTAGCAATCAGCATGCTGCATTCTGTAAACTTTGGATAAACTCTGATCACCATTAAATCGATCAATAAAAAATATGTCAGTATTTCTCTAATTTTACTGTCTTAAAACTTTCTGTTGACGATAAGATAACTGGTGTGCCCGTGAATCTCCGTGGAGTCGGTCTAGTAAAGAGCTGCTTTATTTTCCCTTTTGCACAAATCGAAATCAACGCACTCAATAGCTGCTTAGGTTTACTGAATTCTACAACAATAAATTGTACAAGTAAGATAAATTCGGCTTCAAGAATATGCCATTCGAGGATTGGACCAAGTCTCATGGAAACACAAAAACGTGCAAAATTTCAGGGACAGTGTGAGGAATGTTGTTATGAAATCATTTTAACGGAATATTTTCGGGGGTTTCTAAACTCTTCAGATTTCCACGAGATTCTAAGTTTTTCCACTGTCGATTGTAGTGGAGAAAAGATGTAATCTAAACAAATATAGGTTTCTGAATGAAGCAATTTGTGTGTGTTTGAAAATTGTAACCATAAACGGAACTTACAGACTTTCGTATGAACGTAAATATCATGTTTGCCGGACCTTTTTTTG
>JAQGBV010002400.1:0-11635 GCA_034698685.1 Isotomurus pseudopalustris | reverse complement strand
GGGGTTGAGTGTATTTGAAGTTTGAAGCTTCATGAGCTGCTCTTCAACTGTTCGCTGTGTTTGTTTTGCAGGATGATACGAATCCTCCAACAATATCTGGACTTCCAGATAATCCAGAATGTAATTTTTAGATTCATGCAAATTATCACACGCAGCAGTACGAAGAGTATTACAACTGTCGCTATCCCTGGTCCAACTTCCGTAGCCGCTATCACTGACATTCGCATTCTTCACGACTCTCCTCATTACATTGTTGTGGACAAGAGATACGATGTACTCATCAATGAAGCTGATAAGACTTTCCCAGGTACGAATTATAGAACTTGTGATTTTGAACGGTTTCGAACTATTCGAACTCTATATTCTAAGTTGAATTTCGCATCTTTGTTTCCAGTGACAGTTGAGACACAACTAACCAGACTTTATCCTGATCTCGTCAACTCACGACTTCCCATGAGTTTCTACTTCTGCCACAGACTTGACTATGCCACCAGTGGAATTCTATGCGTCGCCAAAACCAAGCGCGCCTGTTCTTCAGCTGTCGACGTTTTCCAGACCAGGAGAGCTATCAAGTATTCAATTCATAAATACAGTTATTATTTAATGTTTTATGTGTAGTTTTAAAGTGAACTCAAAATATTCTTTCGCACTGTAGGTTTTACTTGGCCATCGTTCGAGGTCACATTTCTCAAGAGACATTAACCGTGTGTGAACCAGTCGGCGAGGATTTAAGAGAATTGACTGGAAGTCATCGGATGGCTTTAGCAACGTCTCCGCACTGTTCAAAGAGGGTTAGAGATGCCACAACTCACCTCGCAGTTCTCGAAAGAGGTTTCTGTTACGAGTATCCTGCGACAAAGGTCCTGCTGAGGCCCATCACAGGGAGACGTCATCAGTTAAGACTGCATTGCTCATCACTGGGACACACAATTGTTGGCGACTTCACTTACAGCAACAGGAAAGATGTGGAGCCCTACAGGATGTTTCTACACGCCTTTAGACTCATCCTACCTAGTCGTTATGAAAGTTTAGATGTTAAGACAGAAGAAGACCCTTTCCAGTCAAATGATGGGAGCTTTAGCTGGAAAAGCGTAGAGAAACTCATGTCAATCGACGAAGCAATGGAAAGGTTGCAATAACTTTAACGTTTAAGATAAATAAAGATTTTTTATTTTTTCATCAGTTAGTCACTTTAAATTATAATCAACTCTACAGCATACGATTCAAGGGAGAATAATGACCGTAGCTTACGGTGCCTCAAACAAAGCTCTCAAAACAACGTTGAAAGTGACAAATAATCACTGAATTACTCGTCTCTCAATTTAAGTGCAAATATGTAGATGCATTAAAAACTGAAAGACTGAATAATTATATACATACAAATACAACAGACGATTTTAATTGTAAATAAATTCATAAATTATCTTACAAGCCATACTGCAGACTGTAGCAAAGAATTAAACTGGCACGGGTCAGACCTACTGTGTCATATCTGTCATTATTCTAAAATCCTGCCTTATACAAGAAACCTCATGCTTACTACAGTGCAGCTTTGAACTCCAAAAACAATTTATTGGTTTATACTTGTATAATAAGTCGTAATATTGAACTCCTCTCTGCCATACTGAAACATATTTTTATAGTTCAAACTAACATAGCTCGGAACACAATCAGGAGTCGAGACTGTATTAAAAATACTTGCAGGTCTGTCAGAACACAAAGGTCTTCTAGAACAGAACAAATGAAAACATACGAAACTTCCATACAGTAAGTTAATTTAATCTAACTGGTATTAGACTGAAAGTAGAGTTAATCAACAATATTGTTTCAGTATTTTAGAGGAGAGTGATACGATAACGACGATTGCGGTGGCGTGAGTAAACTGAAGTGCAAAATATGATCCAGTATGTAATTAATACGCACAGTGTCAGTTTACCTTTACGTTGTAATTAATTAATATTCT
Source organism: Isotomurus pseudopalustris (assembly GCA_034698685.1). NCBI lineage: Eukaryota > Metazoa > Arthropoda > Collembola > Entomobryomorpha > Isotomidae > Isotomurus > Isotomurus pseudopalustris. The sequence continues at coordinate 9,672 of JAQGBV010002400.1, read as the reverse complement.
AATACATATTTTAAATGCGTGAATCACGCGTAGCATTCAATCTGCAATTCATTATAGAACCCTTTCGTTCCACACAATGTAACTATAATTATGATCACTAACTTGTCAGATTCAAAAATTAATCATAATAACATTTTGCATTCGGGATGAAATGATTTCCGAGGTTGAAATATTCGAACATTCGATTGTTGGAAATTAAGGAGGAAAGTTTTTAGTTCTTCTTCACTCGCTTTGATTTCGACGACTTCTTTTCGCGAACGTAGGGAGAACGGGGTCGACGTGATGAAGAAGCAGCAGCAGCTGTTGGAGCTGGTTGAGGTGGAGAGGGTGTTGCTTCATCATCACTTGGAGGAAGTTCTTCAATCGTCACTGTGGGAGTAGACTCAGAGGTCCTTGTAGGATATCCGATTTCACGCACTCGTCCCTGTTGATGACGACCTCCAGATCGGCGTTGGTGATGGTGCTGATCAGGCCCTGCAGTGATAGCTGGCATTGATGTGGAATGCGAATATCCTCCTCCATATGCTCGTTGACGCCAAGATCGGTTGAAATCCTCAGCTTCATCTGTGAGTTCAGAAGTTAAATACCAATTAGTTTTTAATTAAACCATTGAGAAAAAGAAAAGAAATCTTGTAGTCACTTACGCTCATCGAGATTAATGAGTTCCTCATTTTCCTCCCTCTGTCCTGTGTATAAATTCTCCTCCCTCTCTCGCACATGACCCTGATCCCCAATGTGTCTTCCAACAGCCATCTTCTTAGTTCCAGAACGAGAGTCCATTACAGACTTCCGAGTTTCTCGAACGCCACCCGGAGCAACTGCTGTTTGATTGCTGGCTTGATACACCTGAGGACGTCCATCAGGACCCGCGGTAACTGAAGTCATCGACATCGACGAAAATGAGTGGCTGTTGGGCGATCCGTTTGCAAGTTGATCCTTTCAATACAAATTAGTAGTTCTTGTTAGATTGGTTTGATTCGATTACACGATGTTATTATTATTGAAACAAAGCTTACGAAATCAGGGAATCCTCCAATTCCCATTCCCATATGTCCGAAGGGAGACATCATTCCACCAAAGGGCATCATATCCTGGTGACCCATCCCGTGACCTCTCATCCCCCCGAAAGGTTCAAGCATCCCCATTTGTGGTCCCATCGCTCCTCCAAACGCACTTCCCCCGAACATCGAATTCATCATTCTGTTCATCTGGTTCATCATTCGGGTGTGAGCCCTACAACACAAACACACACTTCCTTCAGTAAACTTCGAAATTCGTCTTTATCTCATAACCTCACAATCAGGCACACATGCCACTGCCACTATGCCACCCCCCTTAATAGTTGAGATGGCCTTACCCAAAAATTGGATCGCTTTCCATGTCTCTCGTTAACGATCCAAACATTCTTGGGCACCTGCAGTTCTGGAAACAAATGAAACGCAATAATTAAACTACACTTGAGGTCAGAACACACTCCACACTCCGGAATTAATCACTGCTGCACTAAACGACTAAACCCGATGTTCAGCCTAGACTGACGTGCGCGTGCAATTATGATAACCTTGAAATGCAGCAGAAAAGGAGATTTGCACAGAAAAGTAGTAAAAAATAATCTCGTGAGAGCCAATTTAGGAAACCCAACTGACGAGACCCACCCACACGAGATTCCCAATTGATTTGACGATGATGACAACAGACTTACACAACAAAACAAACTTACTTATTGAATTGCAATAAAATAACAATATATTTAAAGACTGACACTTAGGTCAGAGTTGTTTAGAATTAGAACTCTTGTCAATTCCCAAAAAGCGATGTGCAGAAATCGGAGTGAAACGTGCAACAAATTCGGAAACGCTTAACGTTCAGTTAAAAAGTTAAAGACTTACGTTGTGTAGAATTTGACGAAGACAGCAAGCAGAAATGTGTGAAGGAGGTCAGAGTGAGAAATCTTCCAGAAAGTTGTGGAGACGTAAGCAACCCTCACTTCCCTCCACTCGCCCCACAGAGGACTCTACATTCTCAGCCATCCTTTCTTTGTTCCACCTTCCTTACTCACCTCTCTAATCACTTAATTAACTAATTGCTTCATCCAAACTCATGTCTAATTGCACTGTGGGAATCATTAAGACTTTGTAGGTTATATACTAGTATGTTGCATTTTATTGGGTGATTGCATCTAAGGAATGTCTGTAGTAACTTAAACAATAAAGGTGTGTGACTCAATTAGCACAATGCGATTGTAAGTGGAAAAATAATATATAAAGAAGTAAGTACAGTTAGTTAGGTATAACAATGAAGTAAAGATATAATAGTAATACATATATAGTAATAAGTTTTGGTTTCATACTGCGAGAAACAGATAAATAAAATTAATAAAGTAATGGTAAAGTAATAATAGTAATATTAGTAATATCAGTAAAGGTGTGACAAGTTGATTTGATGTTGAGGCAACTGCTTAAAGCTGAGTTGTTTTGAAGTAAGTAGTAGTTAAAGGCTTATTATTGGTTGTTTATAAAATACACGTCTTCAATTAATCAATTAAGGTTTGATCTTTGATCGCGAAGTTTATAAGCGTCATGCTGTTGAATGGAAAATAGAATGTTGGTGGTTTAAAATAGGCAAAAGATTCACTTAAAATGCTTTCGTTCTATCTTCAATACAAGTTGGAAGGAAAAGTTGATAAAATCTCCGAAGTTAATATAGAGAGATGGCCCTTCGGAAATAAAACATTGAGTTGGTTGAGCGAATACAGGTACCATAATTAAGTCGAAGTGAAGATCAATAAGTATCAGGCACAGGAGAGACCGGAAGCAGCAGAGTCGGCATGCATACAAGTCGAGGGATGTATTCCAAATTTTTCAGTAGTTTCAAACGAAGCAGCTTGGAATCATTGAATTACTTTCGGGCATCCACTTAATGCGCTTCTTAAACACGATTACACATTGAATCAAGGATCCAATTCTACTTCACTAGTGGCGTTATAATCTGATGCCTTATATCAGCTACAGAGGCAATTCTTTGGGCTCCAGAAGACGAGGCTGCAGTTGTTCCGTCGATTTTGTGAGCTACGAGATCTTCCCACAGCTCTCGTAGTTCATCTAAAGCAAAAAATGAGAGTAATAAATTTATTCGCAAGAATCAAAAACGTGAGTAACATGTTCCTTCTTACCGGCAGTTCGGTTCATCCCTTCTACTTCCAAATGGTTAACTAATTTAGAGAAGGTAGCTTTCTTTCCACAGTCATCGATCCAGTTTTCTAGGATGGTAGTGATTGCGTACTCAACTCCCCCACTGAAGCTCATCTCCCTCAGGATGTCGTTGATTAAACTCTTCTTTAGTGACAAGTTCCGCGCAAGTACTCTCCAATGATTGCACACTCTCGTACTGCTGACTAATATTCTCTGTACTTGTCTTTGATACTGATCAACTGAAAAATATACATATTGCAATGATATCGTTCATAGATTATGAAGATCTTATATCTTATTCTGTCTTAATTCTTATTATATGATATCATCTAGAATGCAGACTCACTGGCCAAATCTTGCAGATCAGCAGCGGAATTGATAAGCCCAACTTCATTTTGTACATCGTTCTGGAGATCTTCACCTCCCTGTTGCATCTTCCTGGCCAGCCAGGGATAATTCGGCCTCAGTGCTTCAATAAGAGATGACAAAGCGTCGGCGCCTCTACAAAAGTTATAGTACAACACTGTTAGTCAATGAGGTGCTCTAATAATCTACAAATAACTTTACAATGAACCTGCTAGGAAGAATTTGGATAAGACTCTCCATCTTTTTTCTCTCTGTAGGTTTAGCGTCTATTTCCCCGTGCATTTCGATGTCAATGACGAAAGTTGAAATGAGGTGCGTCGAAATGCAAGTGTAGCGTACTTCCACCAACTCCTTGTACAATTTCTGCAGTGTCCTTCTGTCGCGCTCCTCCATCTTCCTTTAAACTCCCTGAAACAAAATCAAAATCTAATGTCACAAAAGTCACGAAACACAACTATTTCCAGCCCCAGATTTCCTGTAACAGATTTACAGAATTGCATCTTGCATCCTCCCAAAATAATCCTCTTACCCTGACCTGCACATTTTCTGCAACTCAGTCGCACCACCTGCATTTGAGACTTACGCATTTTATTTTCTACTTGTTTTTAATATTAATAACTTCAAAATTACTCTTCAAAATGTTTGTAACTCTCGGGCGATTGAGATATTGAGAAGCACATGCTTGTCGTGCATAAAACCACCTGCTGTTGTAGGCAATGTTAAATCTCAATCACCTCCACTTGAGATGACATTTGATGACATGATGATGACCTAATCAATTAATTCTTACCTGTGATTTTTAGACGACAGGGCTATAAAAATTGACGTGTGCCACCAGAGGCGAAGAGATTTTCTGACAATTGCCTGAGACAAACAAACAAGGGAAAGTGAACCTGTAACAAACCAAACAAATGGTTGAAGGAGGGCAACTGCGGATTTGCATGCACTCCACTTTTACTCACCAGCGACCGACACCACCACCACCACCAGCACCAACAGCAGCAGGTGCGTCTTCAATCTTCAATGTCTTCAGCTACATCTTCATGACATGAGTCACCAATTAATCATTCATGCGATGCAAGAATTCGAAACTTTAAATGTTTTTACATTTCTTGGAAATAATACTTTATTCACCAATTCCTTCTGTTTACGGAGTTTACATTTTCTTAGGGATCGTGTAACGACTAGTTTTCAAGTTACAAACTATACATTTCAATGCAATGTAGGATATTCAAATTTTCAGATCATTTTAAAATTTCGAATGAATGCTAACAACCAAGATGTTTACTACTGTAATGGTCTGATGAGTGAGAAAGAGAGACAAGTGAAGATGATAATTTAGTAAATTCACACATAAGTAGCACAAGAAGGAACTGATTGTAAGATGGGAAGAATAAAAACAGAGATTTTCAAATAACACTTAAGAGATAAGATAAGAGATCCCCTTATTACCCCGGTTTTTAAATTAAATAGTAAATGTATAAAAGGGCTGGAATATCAATTCAATGAGAGATGAGGAATTAAATCATCGACCACCGCCGCCTCCTTCTTCTGGATTCGAAGCGCCGGATAAGAGAACCATAATGGCTATGGGCACAATGTACATCCACTGCAAACCACAATTAATATTTACACGTGAAAAAAGCACCCAAAGCGATTGAAAGTTTAGAATTTAAGCGTTTTTCAAGTCTTGGGGAACGAGATATTGGGAATGATTAAAGAATATCGGGAATTGTGTAATATTAGTTAATATCAGTTAAGTTCCAGGTAGCTTAAATTGCATTGATTAGTTTCATATGGGAACAACATGAGAGTCTCTGAGGGACACCGAGGGTCTAATTACAAACCCTTCGGCAATTCTACATTAAATGTATTAAGAGAGGAAAAGGTTAGAAGGAGGAGTTGTCGGAGCCAGGCCAGCCCAAGAACATAACCTGAAGGGCGAACATTACGCAACAGAAAAGGACGAAGACTAAGAAATTAAAGACAGAGAAGAAAAGGGGTATTACGTATTTCGCCAAGAAGGACCGATTGTCACGAGGATCTTCTCCGCGTTCCTTCGCCATTTTCTCGTGTTCTATTTTCTCTAAGTAGGGCGCAGTATCAGGCCTGTGGAGGAATTAAGCACACAATTTAGAATTAAAATTATGATAGCATGTGTATTGATGAAAACAAGAATAGATGATTTGAAAGATTTCCGAATAACGTACACAGGGCCGTGTTCTCCATGATGAACGACCACAGTGGTGTTAAATCGTTGGGAAGGAGGTCGACTGCTTCCAAGGACGTTAGGAGCTGACGCTGACATGTAATCGTTCCTCGCAAGGGAATAGCCGATCGCCACGATTTCACCGCTGGGATTCAAATGTAAACGAATAATGTCCGATAATCCGGATTCCATCATGGTTTTCTGTGAACAAAAGATGAATAAATGTAGTTTATTGTAGTTATTCACACGCCGTTTAAGAACTTGATTCATTGAGATTTTGAATCGACATACAGCATAAGCGAAGCTCCTGAAGGATTGTTCACCTGCAGGTGTCTTGACAGTAGCCCTAATGAAATAATATCCATCGTTGTCCGCCGCATTCTGAAACACAAGAAAATACATTCGAACAAAGTATTCCCTATTTTATGATAATTTGTATACTGACGTACCTGAAGCTGCGTCAACTCAGCGACAGTGAGATCCTTCTGATTCGAAGTAAAACGTGGTCCCCTGAAGCTCCTAATGGTAACAGATCCTCTCGGACTGAATCCTCCATTGGGAACATCCCCATCTCCAAAGTAGTGCGACAAATGAACAGTTATCTCTGGGTTGTCGAAAAAGTCACTCTCCAACTTGTCCGACTAAAAATAAATTTTCCCATTAATAACTTGACTCAAAAATTGAACACCGCACAATTTGATAAAAATGACGACATACCACTCCTGCCGACACAGCCAATCCAAAGACGATGACCACACAGGCCAACGTCGACAAAGTCATCCACACCGCCCGCATCTTCAAACCTTCCTAGCTAACAATTAGAAATTAAAACCACAATATTTATCAATATTATCAACAAAATAGAACCAAGGAAGGAATGCCCAAAATCAATTTCCATCTGGAATAAAAAAACACGTACAAGGAAAACAGCCAACAAGGACCACAACAATAGAACTAACGGAAGTTGAACCGGTTAATTGGGGAGTTCGATTATTAGAACCATGTGGAGCAGAAGCAACAATGCCAACTTACCAACAATCAGAGATGAAGATTCAAGACGAGGTTTATTTTCGTTGATCGATCAGCAGCAGCCACCACCGCAGCAGACGAAGAGATCACGTTGAGTGCGAAGGAGCGAGAGAATCAGCTGCTGCCTCGACACTTCTGAGTGAGAAGCTGATCTGTTTCAGCTGACGACGATGGAAGATAAGCTGAGCATAGCGACGTCAATACTGACGCGCGCTGTGGTGCTGGACAACGCTGACAGGTTGACGGAAGCGTTGGTTTGTTATCAGGAGGGCATAGAAATCCTCCTGAAGTCGGTGACAGCGATGCCAGAGGGAGAAAAGAAGAAAGCCTTCAGGACGAAGACTGCTGGTTAGTTGTTGTTAATTCGACTGCTGAGCAGGGCTATATATAAGATAAGGAGTTTTGATAAGGATGCAGCGATACATGCATGTTTAATAATGTGGTCAGAATACATGAAGCGCGCGGAGGTGGTGAAGGATAAGATGGAGCGCTTGAAAGCAACGGGGACGTATAGGGAGCAGATTCAGGTGGCGGAAGACGCCGTGGGATTCTCGTACACGACTGTTTTCTCCAGGTTTCTTGATGAAGACGTCTGCAAAGTCGAAGTAGATGATCCCTACATTCGATCAGCTCATCAGGTGCGATTTAAATTAAGCTTCGGGGTTGGTAGTCGCCACGTTTACGTTGACGTTATGTGCCCTGTGTCGAGCGCTGAAATAAGTCGGTGAGGTCAAAATCTGGCGGTTGAAAGGGCTTGGTTGGGATTCAGGTGTCCGTTAAAGCGCGACTAGTATAATTAAGACTTACATTTTGATTTATATCTGCCTTTTTTGCAGTGTGATAACTTCCTTCGCTTCTTGGAACTATGTGTTCGGCTGTGTCCAAAGCTAAAGGCTGTAGTTCTACTTACGGGAAAAGATACGAACAACTATAAGGACCAACTTAAAAGACTGACGACAATTAGACAGTCCTTGCAAAGCATACCTGGATCGCAAAATAGACCTCCCATTGACTTCACAGTCGAATTTTCAGAGTCACTTCACGATAGGGAAATCAGGTAAAATGCAGCAAAAGGCTGGCAAACCAAATTCATATTCTTAAATTCATCATTTTCGATTTAGTGTGTGTTCTATTTGTATTCATTCATCTTTTTGTATGCAGACTAGACAATGGGTGGGTAATTAAAATAGGTCGAGGTCTCGACTACTTCAAGGCCGTCGATAGATTCGCCTTAGGATGGAGCGATTTTGACCTCCGCATTTGCAAAGCGACAACAATAGACGTCTTTCACCGCAAAGAATTGCAAAGGATTCGCTAAGAATTTCTTGGATGATTTTCCAATTTTTCATAAAAAATAAAATAAATTGAAATTTTGAGACTGAGAAGATGAGACTCGCATCGAGTTTGAAGAATTTCCCTCGTGAAAGCAATGCATGCTGCCGGCATGGTTGGTTTGTCGTCCAAGTTGCGTTGCCTGACACTCGTGCTCACTCTTCATACCTCCACTCGTCATAACAGTCGTCATTTCGTCACATCTCAAGCATTTTTCTATTTCTACTTTTTCAAATTCTAAAATGACTCAGGAATCGGAAACAGCTGCTGTGGATGTCCAGCAGGATGTCGAAAGCGCAGTTAACGAAAAGATCCTTCGACAGATTGAGGTAAGGTGGCGATGCATATAATTTTAGGTTAAAGGAGGTGGAGATCATTTGAGATATCGCAGGATTTGAGGCGGATATTTAATTGATCATTGTTTGTTAATTGGCAGTACTACTTTGGCGATAATAACCTACCTCGTGATAAGTTCATTAAGGAAGAATGTTCTAAAAACGAAGGGTGGATGCCAATTAAGACCCTCATGACTTTCAACCGAATGAAGACCCTTCTGAACACGTGAGTCTCTTAAACTTAGTGTTTGTTGTAATCTTCATTTTTGTGCTGTTAATTAATTAATGGGGATTGGTTTTCGTAGAGTGCCAGAAGAGGGTCATGTTGCTCGTGTGGCTGAAGCAATGAAGGGTTCAGAATTGGTAAATGTTGACGAGGCTGCTCTCAAAATTCGTCGTAATCCAGACATTCCCATTCCTGACGGAACTTCGGAAAACAGAGCAGTATACCTTAAAGGGTTCAACAAGACGGAAACTAAACTGGATGATCTCTTAGGTAAATTGCGAGAGGTGTAGAAATAGTATTAGACTGTGTCGAGATTAGTGTGTTATTATTAGAGGTGCGATCTATATTTACTGTTGTTTTTAGAGTTTTTTAACAAATATGAAGGCGTGGAGGCGGTTATCATGAGGTACTATAAAGAGAAGACGATCGAGACGGAACCTAAGAGTGAGGATGGTGCTGCCAACGGTTCTGCTGCTACACCAAAAGTTCAACCAAAAATTGTGTGGGTTCGAAAGTTTAAGGGATCAGTCTTTGTAGTGTTCAAGACTCCTGAACAAGCTAAGAAGTTGTTGGAAGAAGAAATCAATTACATGGGAAATGTCATTGTAAGTAGATATTACTTTGTCTGGCATCTATACAAAACCGGGCATCTTACGGCATATTCTAAATCAACATTGTTGTTTTGCAGGCCATCAAAATGCTTCATTCAGACTATCGCAAGCAGAAAGCTGACGAGTACAAGGAAAGAATCGCTAGAAACAGGAATAAGAATAAGGGAGATGCTGGTGGGGATAAAGCAGAAGGAGACGCAGGAGACGGAGATGCTGCTAGCGAAAAACCAGCTGAAGACTTCGTAAAAGGGGCTTTATTGCGGGTCAAAAGTATCCCTGCGGCTTACACTCGGGAGGACTTTAAGGCCAAGTGGTACGCAGTTTGCGACGAAGCAGACTACAAGGTATTTAAATAGACTCGTAGGTTACAACT
>JAQGBV010002399.1:0-11642 GCA_034698685.1 Isotomurus pseudopalustris | reverse complement strand
AGGTACACAATGGAATAACGACGCAAGCAAATGCTGCCAAGGATCAACAGTTAATTATGGGGATATCCAAATACAGCCTCATAAAGTTAAAATTTATTTTGCCTTTTTCACTTCGTGTTTTGGATTCGAGAGCTTGAATTCCTCCAAAGGTCAAATTGGAATTTTATACAGAATTTATACTTCACCAGGCTTCTCCAAAATCAACCGGACATTGTAATTCCATTTGGCATACTAAACGCTTCGCTTGAACCGCGGTTGTTCACTGTAATTCAACTGGTTTCCGAGTCTCCGGTCTCGACAACTCTGAAGAAACCCATGTTAATTTTGCTTGACCATCCATAAGTCTAATTGAAAAAAGTTGTGTTACTCTACAACAACAGAACAACGGTATCAAGACTCTCAAGTCTCAACCTAACCTACAAATATGAATGCGTTTCTGTTCGACCCTAATTACCATAAATATGTGGCCTATATATATGGTAGCTTGGTTCAGTTGTGAAAACGGTCCGAAGCGGTCTTTCATTTGACTCCTTGAGGGATAATGCCCATCTATTACCTTAACAAACTTAGATTTTATAGACTAACCAAGAAAGTGGAAGGAAGCTAAGCTTAATGTGAAAAATTGCTCCTGGAAATGAGATTTAACATGTAATTAATTAGCTAACTATCCACTTGTAAACTGACTTGAGATTGAAGTTGGAGCCGTAGATGTAACAAATTTCAGCTTGTTGCTGATTTGCAATTTTTTTAGTTCGGCAAGGTCTAAATGGAACATATCCCCATTTTAGATGTGACGTCTTCCAGTTGTGTGCAACCTTGGAAAAAGTTGACCATCCAATAACACGGCATTTTGACATGGCTGAAGTGTACCTATGCGCTATGTGATATTTGTTCCGTATGTGTTTCAAAATCCAGAGAACTATGCGTTCTTTGTGAAGCGGAGGAATCGAAAGCGATAGTTTGTGAATTTAGTATGCCTCTTGATTTGTAAATGCAGCCGTGCAGGGCAGTTCTGGAATCGAGGATGTCGACGTACAGCAGATTGGAATGGAATGCTCGGAAAACTTGTCTCAACTTCAGCTCGAAAAAGAAACCATACCGCAGGTTTGGATGAGTACTGCCAGGTTAGACAAGAGACAGCTATTGGCTAATGAATTCGACAACAGCGAACGCGACAGCTTTAGCTTCAGGAATATCTTATTGATCACCTGACGCCGGCAATTCTATCACCCCTGAGGATAGTTTGAAATGCAGGTGTTGATATGCAGACAAGTGCAGGAGAAAGATGTCCAACAACTTTTCATAAAACTAACTTCCAAGGCCACCTCTGCAGCACACACTGTGGTATGATTGTGGTGTCCTCTTGGTTGCCTGTGCTGCCAAAACAGATATACTCTTGTGTTGGCTTAGGAGTGATCCGGGTAGCTTTATTGGTGCAGCAATATTTTCCCAATTTCATTTTCCTAGCTTTTAAGAGAAGACCAGTAGAGTAACTATGCTTTAAGTGTGCAACAGCAGCTCTACATGTGCGAGAGAGAGAGAGAGAGTCGGGGAAAGTAGGATGTGCAGGCAGAGAGACACACTCCACCGCTCTGTGTGACCACTGTGGTCTATTCTATTTGTGAGGATGTGTATAGAGAGAAAGAGTAGGGAAAGTGCTTCCTGTTATTGGAGCAATTCTACCCCATTGTAAATTCAATTTACGTTTGGTTGATGTTTCATTTGTAGTAGTGTCGTAAACCATAAAGTGAATTGCTTCATCTCTCTTATCTCGTTGTGAGAAAGTGTGGGCAACCAGAGCGGAATATCATAATAGATGCAAAAGTCACTCTGGTCTCTCCTACACAAATTATTCATACAGCAGAAGCAATTCTGACTCTTAAATTGGAACATCCATAATGCTCATTCACTTCACTCGTGTATTTTGTGGTTGTGTAGTGAGGTTGAGTGAAATGGCCACAAGTATTTCTTTCTCGGTGTCCCATTCCTTTAATGACATCAAACCACGCACTTTCTCCACATTCATTTTTCGGTATACATAATCAAGCCCATTCTCTAATTTGGTCACAATAATGCATGATTTATTTCGTGATAGTATGCTTTCCTTGAGTCCTACTCCGCCTTTTACTCATCATCATCAAGTTACACAGCTTTCATGGTCTCTGCACACCCATTTTCTGTATGAATGTTCACCATAGTCGTCGTGCTTTGTGTCCTTCCCAAGACTCGTCCTCGTTGGAGGTAGTGAGAAAGAATTGCACTATATAAGTCCTTCTTTTGTGAAAAGCTTTATGGGATTACACCGATTGGTGGCTGGTGGTAGCAGCAGCAGCAGCAGCAGCAACCAACTTTCTCACCCCACCAGAAGAAATTTCATAACCTTAGACCCATCAGAACAGTGGGGATTCATCCTTTTTAATCCGAATTCGGATGGATAGTGAGATAACGGTACTCCTTGCCAGAGGATTTCATTGCACTGCTCACTTGACTTGTGCTACTTGAACGGGACTTCACCTATTTCCCATTTATACTCTCCGAAATCCCTCCTCCTATTTGCCTGAGGAACTTCCATCCGTTCGTAGTATAAAATCCAGGTTCTTACTTCCGATTGCTCTCTAGTGCCAAACAAGATACGACACAAGCAACTTTGTTCAAGCACAATTAACTAACACGACACTCTTCACCAAACAATGCACACGACAATTTATTAGAATAAATAATCAACGTGTCCTCTTCTCTATCTCTACTCTCCAATTCAAACCAACTTTATTTATTCATTCTCTCCTGACCACAACTTTCTCTTTTACACTTTCACTCATCAACCAACAGAACTGCTACTAGAAAAGTGTACATTTTACTTCCGGAATTTCAACGGAACTCTAATTCCACGTCCTCCATGTTCAGCGTTGTATTAAATTCCTCACTAACCTTTTTGCAATTTCTGCATGGGAGAATGTAACTTTGAACCTTTCAATAACACTTGATTACATCGTAGGCAATCTGTAATTCTTGTTGACTTTAGCTGAATCAGTGGTACACCAACTGTACACAACAGATTCAACAGAAGTAGCGAGAGACACATTTTGAACATTTGAGGCACGCTACAAGTACACTATAAATATATACAAAATATATCTATGCACTGAAGGATTAGACAGGAAACCTAGTCTAGTGTCGGTACTGAGAGCCGTTTCCTCATCTTTCGCACCAAACCACAATCAAGAATCCTCATCATCATGACGAAAGTGAAAGTTTCTCTCTTCTCTGCTCTTCTGGCTCATTGGGGTGAGCTTAAATTGTTTGTTTGTTCTTCTTTTTCCACTCTGACCCGTCTGAAGTCAGTCCAAAAAATAGTCTTTCATTCCACCGAGTAATGCCGTCGATGCACATAATAAAACTGTGGAGAGAGAGAGGGAGAGATTCCCGATTGTAGGTGCATGCTTCCCTGAAATACTTATATTTGTCAGCTCATCTTTATATTTTATTGTTTCTCTTTTTACTATTGTGTGTAGTTGCCGGTCGGCCGGGTTCCCCCGTATAAGGTATAGTTTTAGCCTAAGAAGTGAACAATTTTCTCTCTTTGTAACAAGAACAAATGATGATACACATTCGACTTGAACAATGCGTTCAGTGAGTAGTTTTAGTTTTTCTTTAGTCATTTGTCCAGTTCGTCTTTTATCTGTTCTCTAGTGGAGTTATCTGTTCATCCATCTCTTAGTCCAGGACTTTCACTAAGAAGTCCAACTGTGGCGTGAGTTCTGTGCGTTTGTATCGCTACTCCCATCTCACTTGCTTTCTCCCTTCCTTTTTCCACCGCCGATGTTTATAATAGACTGCCAGAGACTCTTATAATGGGCCACGTTGAGAAAGTGTGAGAGAGTTTTTGTCTTCCGTTGTTTTTGGGGGGTTTTAACAAACACAATTCATAAAGAGTCTGAGAGTTGCAGTAAGTGTGAACTTCGTGTGTATATATGAACATTCTGTAGACATTGACCCAGCAGTAATACCAACAAGAGCTATTGCTGCTACTCTACTACACACAGACTTTGTGTAAGATGCTACTCAATCTATCCAATCCTATTTCTTTCGTGTAAGTTCATTTTCTCCATTTTGAGCGGAAGCATTTCAAGATAAAATTTACTCTGTTGTTCTATCTGTAACAGCACGTTTCTTTTAAGAGAAAGAACACTCTCCTAACTTTTTGAGGAATAAAAGGAGGCTAGTTTGTTAAAAGGGAGAGAGTGAACCCTCAGTAACTCTTGGGATCTTTAGATAGAAAGATTTTAGTGTGAAAGGAAGGAACTATATCGTTTCATTCATATGTACTGTATTATTTAACTAGAAGGAATAAATGCTTGCACAGCTTACTCCACAAAGAGGGAGAAAAGTACGCTTTTGTTAAGAAAAAGTTACGACTTCTGCTAGAAAAAGTAGGCGGAGTGTAGGAAGAAAGTGTTTAAAATGTTCCTATTTTTCCTTATCATAAACAAGTCAAACAATACGGTTTTTCAGTACTTACAACTGACTGCTGGGAAATGAATGCTCAACTTTTCTACCAGCTCCCACCAGCCAGATATGGACTCCTTCAAGACTTGGGAGGTTGCAAGCCTTTATTATGATGCAAAGTGCAGTGCGTGGTGGTGATAAGACTAACTTATCTTTGGAAAACCTGAACCTTACGACTGAAAATAAATTAGATGATCAGAATTTAGGTTAATGTATACCCAACCAGTTGCCATTGTCGATATTTAGATAGTAAATGCAATCGTAGTACGAGGCTCTGTTGAAATGTGGCCAACGTTAAAGGTACCTTTGATTTGATGTAGGATCGAAATTGGCAAACACATGTTAAAAATTTAAAATCAATACCGGATGGATTTGAAAGGTAACCTCGGGATGAAAATTCCCTGAGGTCTAATAAAAAGCTGAGATTTTTAAAGGACCCGAAAAACATAAAATTCGAAAGGATTTCGGTGTTGAAGAAAAATGATTTAGGATAGCTGCAAAGGAAAATTACAGTGTGGAATGTATATTCAGACACGAGAATAGAACTTCTGAAGACGCTGAGAAATAAGCTTGAACATGTTCTTTGATAAGAATGATATCGCACCTATTTCCATATTCATTTTCCAATGACTTTTTCATGTCCCTCTATGGAATCGTATGAATTATAAATCTCTACCTTACCACTCCCTCTCTCTCTCTCTGTCTCTTGAGGGTTGTATGAAGTGACTAAGCACAGGTTTGAGTGGAAGTAAATGGAGAAAGTTCTAGGGCAAAACCACATGCATGGATGACTTTAATTAAACATTTTTGATGATTCTCTTCAGCTCTTGTGATAGGAATTAAGCTGGAAACGGTTGACGTCCCTCAATATGCGATTAAAGATGGCTCGCAAACACTCAAGTGTCACTTTAAACTTCAGTCCGATACACTTCTAGTTTTGAAATGGTACAAGGACGGCCACGAATTCTTTCGTTATTCTCCCCAAACCAGTCCGCACACGATGGTGTTTCCCGTAAATGGAGTTTATGTTGATGTAAGCTTACTGCACCACATAATCTAAGAAACAAACTCCCCAACTTTCAGAGTATTTCATGAGAATATCATCATTTATTATTACTTTAACTTCCTCCCTTTTCTAGACAGCACATTCCTCCATGAATCAAGTGATGCTAAAGGATATTTCGCTTCAATCGAGTGGAAAGTACAAATGCGAAGTATCTGCAGATAGTCCGTCCTTCCAAACTCTCTCTAAACAAGGATACATGATTGTCATTGGTACTTGACTAGCCTATAATTAATTTAGCATTTAGGCTGTACATCTTTATATTCCTGTGTGTATTTTATTACCCAGCGCCTCCTCAGTTCCCACCGGAGATTACAGGTGTTCATTCAGTTGTAAGTGTAGGCGACTTAATTCACTGCAACTGCACGTCTCACTGTACGAAGCCTGCGGCAGCTTTGATGTTCTACATCAACGGAGAGAAAGTAAGAAATCTTCTTCCTTTTCTTAAAGAGAAAGTTTTCATTTTCACTGATTGCGTTTTCCTCACGTAAGACCGGATGATGAGTGCATTCAATTAATTTTTGCGTAGGAAGTATTTGACTATTCGTAGGAGCAAATCAGTCCCACGTTGAAAAGTTATGGGAAAAGTTTTTTAATTTCTGTTTTCTAAAACTTTTTCAAAGGATTAAGAAGGCAATGATGCATTATTGAAAGTATGATTGCTTTCACGGTAATACTAACACATGCAAGTCAAGATCATTGGATAATTTTGATTTATGCAATGATGTATATGAAATGAAGCTGTGAAGCTTGTCAGTATTTATGTATTGTTCATTACATTTGACAATGGAGAAAGTTTTGCCAGTAAAGAACAAGTTAAATCGTTCATGGAAGTTGTGAGAGAGAGAGAGTTGCTTTTTCTTGAATGGCTCGTCTTCCATATATGAATACATCAAGGCTCCATTATACTTTAAGTAGACACGAGTGAAGAGCACTGTTGCACGGGAAATGGATTGATTTACGATGCTGTCAAGTTTTTTGACTTACAAATGAATGTGCATTTTAGGCGGAGATCGGGGACATGATTGAATATTTGCCAATATCCGAGAGCGACGGACTGGAGACATCCGTTCTTGGATTGACGTTTCAAGTAGATTCAAAGCATTTCCGTGACGGAATCCTTGAGATCAAATGTACAGCTACAATCGGAAATGGGTATTGGGTAGGGAGGAAAATGATTTCTGAAGCTTCCATCAACGCTCAACCCTCCATACCTGGAAATAACAGGCAGTTCTCTGGTAACAGCAAATGTTTAACAACTCTCTGCTTTTCAATGGAAAGTCTTTTGCTTCGCATATACGAACCTATAGTGCATCTCCGACATTGTCACGCAAAGGATGTATTTTTCTTTTTAGAGTTTGTTGATTTTTATGGTACAAACAAAGCACTTCGTGCGTGTACCTAGTGTATATTTTATTTTCTCTTTTGTGCTTTCACTTTACTGTAAAAATAACGGAAGAGAGATAAAACCATCCACATCATTTTTGCTTGTCTTGCCAATTTTCGATAATATTGCAGATTTAAGTCCCTTTCCTTCAGCAATTATTATTGGCCGAGTTACGTTTTGCGTCATGCTTCTTGGCTCTTACAGCCGTTGTTCTAAATTATCTGTGACTAAACTGTGGAAGACATTTTCCTACTTCTTCACTTATAAAACTTTGTTGCTACTTGCTAGTCCAACTAAGACACAAATAGTGGTCTTAGAAGGTAGCCGGGGTGTATATATTTATACATCCATTAAGTGAAGAGTCCTGAAGAGAAGAGGCATTCAGTTGAGTAGAAATCAAATGTATCGTACACCAACCATCTTAAATTGTGAATTTCTTTTCACGAGCAACTGCGAGACGTTTATAGGAATTTCATTTCCCGAAAGCTAGTTGAATTCCCGAATCCAAAGTGGTTTATGATAGCTTACAGATGAAGATATCTGGGAAAGGGACACGCTATACAGTATACAGAACCCTCAGTAGTCTACTTAGAACGTCAGTATAATTGAATTAATAACAAGTTTCATAAATCTGCTGGCTAAAGTAATGATCATCCTGAGATGGCTTCCGTCGAAAAGTAGGAAGGCATGCGAAATTTGACGATACCAGAAGACACGCTTCTCTATCGCTTTTTATGATTATGATGTATAAACTCGTACGAATATAAGTACAAGTGGTAGTTAAAGTTGTGAAAGAAGCCCTTAATCCATTTGAGTTTGAGATGTATGAGCAATAAACTATGGGCTTGGAAGTCATAAATCCACTCGTACTTGAAGACGATAAAACTCTTAATCCTACAATTTTTGAAGACTTGTTTGAGGAGATGATACCCCATTGAAATGATGGTTTACTTTAATAATGGATACCAGGAAAACCTATGAAATGAATGTGGATTTATCTTTCTCAGGAGCAGATTCGTTCAAGATGAAAGGCAGGATGAAGTATTTGGAAACTGCAGTCTTAGTATTATCACAGCTTCTAATTTCACCGTTGATTTCCCTCCTGATACTTTCATAACCAGAAAGTTGCTGCTGGGGGGCAACCAGTCATTAATAAAAATCAAACTCCATTGTGTAAAAATAATGTTGGTAATAAAGGTAACTGCGTGTAAAAGAAAGTTATACAAGTTGTTTGTTTACTCGGCCTATTTTATCTCATCACAAGTGTCAATTAGTAGTGAATGACTCTCTTTGTCAAAATACAAATGAGTGTTTACTTGAGCTTTTTAACTCATCCATTGTGCGCAAACAAGTTTATTTTTTATGCACGAGGGCATGAAATTTTCTTTTAGTGTTTTGTGAATGTCTTTCGCTGCGTCGTGTGCCTACACACTATCTATTTTAAGAGTAGGTAAAGATAGTTTGGCGTAGTTAGTCCCAGAACGGTCTTTTGCCCTGAAATGGTCATCAAGTCTTCCAGAGAGAAAAATGTGTCTTCTGAGAAGCAATTGAACTAAATTGGTGACTGAGTTTGTGTCCTGCTCGGCTAGAATCACGCTTCGTTACCTGATGATGTTACGGACGGATCTCGTTCTCTTTATCATCAACTGCTCCTTCGTCTCCGTCTTCATCCAAATTTAATCTTCGTTGCACCCTCCTGCGACTCCTTTTCTCCGTAAACTGAATAAATGTTGTCATTTCACCGTGTCATGATATGAGTGGACGTTCCCACCGAGCAACTTTGTCTCTGTCTCCAGCTTTCCTCCTGTAGACTCGCTTCTCTACGACATCGTAATCCTTCATCGAGCATAACGCAGGGATGTCGTTGCAGCTGGATACCTGCCTCACCAAGAGACACTTTTCTTGGTTGGCAACTAACAAATTAAATAGGACATAATTAACGCACACGCTCGGGTTTTCGTGCTGCGACGGGTCCTTTAACTTACTATTGAAAGAACTTTTGAATAGAAAGTAGATTGCCCGTGTGGGGAATGACAGTACGGTATATACTACTGTATACCATATTGTAAAGTAGCACGGAATATGTATTCCAATAGAATACCTATTTTCTAGGTTTAACAGTTTTCAAACTAAGCAATCTAAATTAATGATTAGTTTTTAAAAGTAACTTTAAACTGGGTTTTCGAAAGAGTGAAGAAGTTGAAGCAAATCCATCACTCTGACGGAAGGGAGAGACTCTAGTTGGGTGTCTTCATGCATAGTTGATCATATTCCGTAGGAGGATTAGTTATCCTATGAAATTGTAACGTAGCATCACAAGTTAACGCGCTATACACTTTCATATTACTGACAGACAACTGCTAGGTACTGCAGTCCTTCAAGAAATACTGCCTGGGGCTTTATCGTCTAAACATTCGGTTGTAATGGTTCTTATCCAGTTAGCCAGTGACATTGTATAATGTTACAGACAGATATATCGCTCTGATCAGAAAGAAAGCTCACAGTGTTGTAAGATGAATATTGCAAAGATCTAGATTCTACACTAACATTACAAAATTCAGCAAACTCCAAGAGCTCCTTGAAAAAGCGCCTGAAGGACGAATATGGAAGAAAGTACGAACTTCGTGCACATGCAGCTAACTGGTGGGTGTTGTACTTGGAGGTTAGTTAGGTTAGGAAACAAATACACATGGATCGAAAGGGTCTTTCGCAAACAACATAATACGACTATGTTCCCTTTTTTGTAGAGAAGTGTATTGCTCAGGGTATAAAGAAAGAGAAAATATGACATTATGAAAGTTATTTTTAATGCTACAAAAGGGAGAAAGTCAACGGGGTCACATATTCCGGTTAAGTATGTACGTTTATATAAGAGTGAGGTGATTGCCTCACTGTCACAGAGAGCAAGAATTTAATCAAAGTGAGTGAAAAATGGGTGGAAGAGGATCCTTCTTAATAATGCTGTGGATTGTGTGTGCCCGGAGGTCCTGGTCTCTTCTCACCGTGGGGCCAACCTAATCTAAACAAGGCCAACGGGAGTCATTTATAAATCTTTCTATTCTCTTTTACTTTCACTGGCTTTACGCAACCTTCGCGTGTGCGGAACTGTCTTGCAAGTAGCAAACCAACTGCAGTCTAACGAAACCGATGGATGAGAAAGCAAATAAACGTGACTTTCTCTCAAGAAACTCACACACAACTAATAACTAAGCCGTTACGGTTTAAGAATACTCGTCGTCTAAGACGAAGGTATAATATTCTTGGTGGGGAATTACACCAGGCCCATTGCAGAGTGCGTGGAGATATCAAATGTCTCATAGTTTTGTAATGTACCATTAAATTAATTATTTTTCTTGGTATTCCGATACGATTACAATCAGTAATGGCAGCCTTACAGAACTTACAGCTACAGCTACAACCCTACTGTATTGTGTCTGCATGCTGCTTCTTAAGTTCTAAAAGACCTCTCTCTACTCCTGCTATTTCAATGTTCCACCACCTCCAGGAATGTGTCCATTAGGGCTCTGATGTTCTGAACGCGTGTGTATGTTAAATCTAAAGCTTCTGTGGAACCAAAGGAATTCTTATCTACGCAGCTATCTTTGGAGCATTATGGGAAACCACAGTGAAACAAGATATCTTTCACAAACACATTATCCATTTTCTTACATGCTCAGTTCATTTTTCAGACACTCCCTGTGGATTATTTGTAATCAGAGCTATCTCTTCCCTAAAAAATGACTCTTGGCCAAAGATATGAACGTAAAAGAACTGTGGTGTGCATAAGCATTCCGGGAGGAAACAGTTCACTGTAGAAAGAAAGAGAAAGCTTTCCATCGCATAATGAGGTAAAGCTATTTCTTGAAACTACCGACGAGTTTTATTTTTATTCAGTCGGCATTTTAGAAACGGAACCTCCTCCCCATCACATGGATTTTTGATTCTATGAGGTATCTTTTGTTTAAGCGATGAATTCTCATGCCATCAGTTCAAAAGAAAGTAAGTGTACAGGGAAAGGTACAAACATACACACAGCACTTCCCTTTCACTCATAATATGCTTTTCATGACACACAAGTTCACAAAGAGGTGTGAGGCTAAGCAACTCCTGCTCCGGAAAGTTATTGTTATTTTACTAAAACACAATTAAGGATTGTTTGTAGAACGAAACGGGGATGGGACGCGGGCGTTGCCTTCATTTCTTTTCTCAACATTACATCGGTCTCTTTAATAATACCCTTTAATGTTTCCCTATCACCTTGAGAGCTTTTATGACTTGTCCCTTTTACTTTATTGCCATGCTTGTCTGCACTTGCTCATTTGCGGTGGTGGTGACCGTCATTGTGTCCTGACCTTTCTGTGTGCTCTCGACAAAACTGTGGTGAAACTTTCAATGACACTGTATCGTTCAGTCTAACCTGTACTAAGTGGTTTTTAAGTGCCCTGGGGATTAATATTTAATTGAAACTCATTTGCAGTCTACCTTCGTATTGTCTGCGTCTTTATTCACCTCGCTGTTTAATTGATTTCATTAAGACGTACATGCAAGCTGCTTCAATTTACACATATTTTTCATTGGATTGAATTGCATGGTTATGTGGCTTCTAGTTAATTAGAATTAGATCGAGAATTAGTTAGATAGAGAATGAATAGAGATCTTGTAATAGAATTATACCAAAAAAACGTG
>JAQGBV010002398.1:0-11656 GCA_034698685.1 Isotomurus pseudopalustris | reverse complement strand
ACGCAAATATTAGCATAAGCAAGCGAAAGGAAATTGCAACTCGTGATGCTGTGTGTACGCTGGATGTGTACTTCGATCACTTCTTGTAAAAATAATACACGATGGACACATCATCTCTTCGTGATCGAGTTATACAGCAACGGAATAGGCAATTCTACTTTTTCACTCAATTATGGACAGATGAAAGTTGGGGGATGAAGCAATTCTTTCCCCAGATTACTTTCTCTTCATTAGGTGGAATGCTGCAATTGGTTACATTGCCAGGTGAGTTAGACAAATAACCTAATCGGGCTTCACGCGTTTAATTTCGCTTTTGTACACAGCACACTATCATGGTCTCATAATAACATGGTCACTCGACCACCTTAAGTGTTGAGCAAACTAATTGGCGTAGGTGGGATTGAGTTTCTACTTTCTAACAGCGTGCTTTACGGGATTGTGTTGGAAACTCACCTGGAAGGGACTGACGACGTTTCCTAAGTGCTGGGCTAAGACGATACGTCACCTTTGCTTGGTTGAGGAGTTCTTTGAAGACTTCCGTAACCCGATCTCCAGATTTAGCAGAGCATTCTACGAACCCGTGATTCCACCGAGTTACTATTTTCTCCGCTTGCATTTCATCCACAGCACGTTCTTCCAAGTCACACTTGTTTGCCACCACAACCAAAGGAATTGTGTCTCCTTTCGATTGAACCACTTGATTCCTCAAGATCAGAATCTGTCAGGTATTTCAACAACAATAATAGCAAATCAATAACCCATCCGTAATGAGTTCATCTTAGTATCAACTACCAAACTCCAAGAAGAAAGAAAGATTTCCATACTTCTTCAAAAGACGACTGGTCATCGACGGAATACACAAGGATGAAAGCATTTGAGGAGGCAATATTGAGAGTCTTCATTGCAGGAAACTCATATGACCCTGCGGTGTCTAAGATATCCAGCGTGAGACTTGCTCCGCCGATCGGGAAATCTGCTCTGTGCAGTTCTTCGATTGTCCTCCTGTACTTCGGTGTGAAGTTATCGTACAGAAACCTCTGAATTATTGAAGTCTTTCCCACCTGTTGAATCACTCACATTTTTATCTCGCCAAATTGACACACACAACACAAAACACAGATCGTGACTTTGGACAAAGTGATGTCATTTATTTATTCATGTACTTTTGCAGCCCAAAGGTTACTCTACTGATTGTTAGTGTCGAGCACTTAAAAGAATGAAACATGAATGTGGGCACAGCAGCAGAGTTCTTTCTTCCTGTCATGAGAGCCACTCACTTTCTCTAATCCACTATCTCTGTACCTCCTTCCTACAGAAAGTTACAAGTCTGTCTAAAATTCTAAGTAGACCTATCTTACTTCCTCTTTTGCAGAAAGAACCGTGGGTAAATATTTTACTACTTGACAAGTACTACTTAATCTGCTTAATGCTTGTCGTTTTGAGATCTTTGATGATGAGTGTATGAATAATTCAGCCTACGACTTCTCTTCTCCTTTCACTATCTGCTGAA
Organism: Isotomurus pseudopalustris; assembly: GCA_034698685.1. Lineage (NCBI taxonomy): Eukaryota > Metazoa > Arthropoda > Collembola > Entomobryomorpha > Isotomidae > Isotomurus > Isotomurus pseudopalustris. The sequence goes on along the minus strand of JAQGBV010002398.1, from coordinate 10,146 downwards.
TAAGGAAGAAGATACGGAAGTATGACTTACCTTACCTGCACCCAGCATCATAACTTTGTACCCCAGCTTATTGGGAGTCTTGGTGGGTGTGGATGCAGTTGTCCTCGACTTAGGAGGAGTCGGACTCGGAGATCGTCTCAGTCTTGATGATGGAGGAGACAAACTCGGGTGCATTGTTGGTTGGGGTTGTAAACTCAACCTTCTTCCTTGCCGAGCCCGAGGTGGGGGCGTCTGGGACATCGCAGCTGTGTCCGATCGCTGCAGACGTGCATGTAACGGCATCATTTTTAACCCGTCACTCTGCTTTCTCTCTGTTAAGTGTAAGTAGACAAGGAAATATAACTCTCCTTCTTTTGATTGAATGGGTGGATTAAGTATAATAGAAGTGTATATGGACTGTAGAGTTTTATGCATTATCACATTTTACGACCATATCGAATAGAATGTACGCATTTCAAAAGATGCTGGGGATCTCGGATTTCTGGATCAATTTTCTTTCTCTCCAGAATAATTTACAGATTTCTTCGCACACTTTGATATGTAATAATATGATTCACCAACAGATATTGCGTTTCGTAAAATTATACCCCAACAAGTTCCTTGATACTAGAATCGCTCCCATGCACAACCTCCAAATAATACTGACAATCTCCATATGGAAAGGACTGAGGTACCTCAAAATATACTTTTTTATTTCTCGCAAAACAAAAAATATTCCACGTGCCGACCGACCTTTTCTTATTAGACTCACTCTGCTCTTTTTTAATGTTCCTTCGGAAAGATGAAGGAGCAAAAGTACCAAAGAGTAAAAGTGAAAGATACGGCAAGTATATACGTATAGCAATGTATATAAGGGATGGAGGAAGGAAAGAAGAATTATGAGGTTCATATTTCATGTGTCTCTTTTCTCTTGAAAAAGAAAGCGATGGAGTGGCTTGGGCCATTCTAATTCTACTTCCTCTTCCCAATCTCAATTCTGCCTAGTCAATCCTCATGTGGCTGCCATTGGGGGTGATGGTGGTGGCGGTTTTGGGGTTTACTTCCTTCCTAAAAAGTCTCTTTCTTTCTTTCTTTTCTCCTCCTTCTTTCCAACTTGAATCTCATTCAGCAGGGAAAGCGAACTTATCCTCATCATAAGGATAACGATCGCAAAGTATATATTCCCAGGAACCTGGAGAAATGGAGGTCAAGAATGAAAAGTAGATGGGGAATCTCATTCCCCAGATTCGTCAGAGAGAGAGGAGAGAGCACAAAAGCCTTTTCATTGCTCTAGCAGATGTGCACAAGGCCTTGTGATGTTGGATGTTTGCTTTCTCTCAGATTCACAGAGAATCCTATCCTTTCTATTTTATACTCATATGACTTAGTGAAGGGGAAACGACTAAGCCCAACATAAACTCAGGTTAATCATCGACTTCATCTTGATTACAGAGAAAGCAAAACTTCCACGGATTTTATATTCCGTAATAATTCTAAAGGATTAAGTGAACATTTTAAGTATGGTTATGCACACAAAATTTCTTACATTCTAAAAAAGGATTATTAATTCTTAGTTCCACTACAAAAGGCTTTTCAAAAGGAGGATATTTGGATAAATAGACTGCCGTGCCATGCACAATGACTTAAGTTCACTCACTCTTCTAACTATACGAACACAGTTGTCAGTTTCGTGTATCGATATCGATTCCTTCTTTAACTTCCAACGGATGACGGAGATCAGAGATCACGGGACCTCAATCTATATAATGATTTGTGTGCAACAACGCAAATAGAAAGTGAAGAGAGAAGCCTGCTTGAATTATATTCTTATGGTAAACATATTTTATTATAAGTATACACGAGTGCTGTCATTTCCAGAAAACAAAACAACCTTTTGATATTTCACTACCCATAGATCAGCACCAGTTGAGCGAACATCGTGTGTCTCGATAAAAAGTTAAAATGTCTCTTTCCACGAAAGCTAAAGACAAGAATTTATTGGCGTTTTCCCTTTAACTTTCCCTCAACGAATTTCTTTACTCGATTTCTGTGCAAAAAATCCAAACTCAGTTTGCTGTCTGCCTTGAAGGGAGAGAATCAAAGACAAGGGAGGAAGAAGAGAAAGTGGGTAATTCACTTGGCAAAATGGCAGAACGCAACGAGCATCGCGATATCCCAATCTTTTCTAAAAAGCAAAGAAAGGGAAAGTGGCAAAAGTGATGATGATAAAAATACTAAAAATAGCCAATTTGGCCCATCTGTCTCCTCGCACCCCCGTCTTCTTACATCGTAGTAGTGAAGTACATTTAGGGATATTGCATTTCATTCTCAAAATCGATTACGACACGTAAAGAGGAACACTGGCAAGGACCAAACTACCAAAACTGCCAACACCCATGGAACACAGTGTCCACACAACAATGTCAACCGACTGGAGAATGAGAGGGACTCAATCATAAGTACAAAACTCATTGAGGGATATCAAGGAATGGAGAAGGGACTCTCCTTCAAGTCTGCCTTTTATATCAATGGCTTCATTCACTTCTCCTGGAGACTTAAGAAGGACAAAAATATGTCGGGAAGTCGGGATGAAAGCATTGTATACGTGATTTTACTTTTGTGATGAGAGATTTGATTGTAAGAATGAAGAGAGAAGTCTAAGACGAGAAGAGAGAGAGAGAGAGAGAAGAGGATTTGGTTCGGTAGTCTTTTGTAGTTTTGTTGTGTAGCGAGAGAAATGACGAATTACGTCAGAGACTCGTGTAAAAAAGTTGATTAAAGTGTAAGAAGAAGAAAAGAGATTTGGAATCATCTTTTTCTAATTTTCGTAAGGCGGCCTTTTCCCTTTAAGATGGGATTAGTGAGGGACTTTCTCTGTGGACAAAAGGAAACGACTTTTCCACCAGAAAAGGCAATATTATAAGTCTTTTGTGCTCTACTCTCCGTATGTCATATTTGCAATATGCATTGCATGTGCGTAGTCTCTATTTCCACTTGTTCCGAACATGTTTTGAATTCTAAGGAGACTTGGAACTAGTTAGAATAGTTGGAAACGCCGTAGCGTGGTAATCTTCTTGTGAATTATGCACAAGAAATGGAAAGCTTTTCCGTACAAGGGTACAACTAACTTTATATTATATTTACATTTACATGGAGAGAAGCAACGAGTTGTGAAACTACGAGAGTGTTCTCTAAGGAGCTGTATCTCCTTGTAGATTTATGGTTAGCACAAATAACACGAGCTCTAGTGGGTGTTATACAGTTTTAAACATTCAACATCTACGGTATCCTGTTATCCTTCCGGTTTCCGATTTTTACAAGTGAAAGAACGTGTGATATCTACGCATACAAAATTCTCTGAATAACAAGCAGAGGAAAAAATAAAACGCTAGCTCACTTTTTTCCGACCCAAACTCAACCATCCAATTGAATAAATAAGAGACGAACCCCCGAAGCCTACTTTATCATGAAATTAATGCGTAACATCGTATTTACCAGTTGAACTAGTGATACAGTCACCGTAGTCGTAGCTTACAATAATTTTTGAAGCCATTCTTGAGCAAAAAATCTGTTGAGCTTTATAACAAATCTTACACACAGAGACTTAGTGAATACACCAGGAAATAAAGCATGTAGATGTAGAAGGAAGGAAGCGAAGTGTGAATGGTGAATGTGTACACAGTCACTTTCTTAAAGATTTTGCTTTTTGTCTGCATGAATAATTCATATGCAAGCCTGTCAAAAGTCGAGACAGGAAGGAGAGCAAGGCTCATTATTATTATCATTGTTCATTTCTACATTAGCCGGGAGGAGTTTGGGAGTTTCTACTTTCTCCAAAAGAAAAGAAACTACTGCAGGACGGAAAAAAACTCCAGATTTATTCTGTGAACTCCTAAAAATGAAATAAATTGATGGGATTTATACAATTTAGTCTTCAAAGAAAGAAATCCTCTCCGTTAAAGTTGTCTTTCACTTTGTTTTCGTTTCATTAAGTTCGACTTGCAATTTGTTGTACGAGAAACGACTTTCACTTTACAAAACTCTATCACTCTATCTCACTAACTGACTCCGCCATTCATATCAGAACTGAAGCAAAACAACTCTATCTCTCACACACACACAAAGTGAAGTATATATTCCTCTCCAATGTCTTTTATTGTCCTTTGCATTCAGTCTTACTTTACAATATATATTGAGTCTCTCAGTAAAGAGCAGAGACAGATGAGAGTTCTCATTCTTCCCATTTATCTGGTTTGAAGTGGTGTGGCGTGGCATCAGGCGTAAAACAGTAATGCTGATGATGCTGCGACGCTTTCTCTTGTTTCAAGAATTGCCTTTCAAAAAAGCCTAATCGATCCTTTTAACTTATGAAATGAATCTTACATTCCTTTCTGAAAGGACTGAGTGGTAAAAGAACTGACACTGTCGTAAATTTCGCCTACTCTACTACTAATATAGGCTCGTCGCATTTAGTCCGATTATTCTGCTCCTCTCTTCGCTCTAAAACTTCTTTTAACTCTTCAACTTCACGTTTCATGACTTATATTGCCTAAGAATGTCAAGCGTATGTGGCAGAGAGGTGGTTTTGTGATTTATCATTCCGATCTTTTATAGCAAGTGAGAGTAAAATGGGATTTCGAGAATTTCCACTTCAGATAAAGCACTAAAACGCTAAACCCATCCTTTCCATACTCAATAAGTTGACCGCCAAGTATTTGTCACGGCAATCTACGACGTCAGGTTATCAAACGCTATATACGATATGACCCCATGAGACATGATATAGGATGTTCTGTAAGAGTCGTTGACACACCCTTCTCAGAATTTCCACGAAGGAAATTAGACGAAGAATAGAATTTAATAGATAGTGTGTCCTCATTTCTATCATTCATTCCCACCTCCAGCCTTAGTTGGGCTGTTTGCTCGCTCTCAGATGTGTTTGCTTTCTTCTTCCGTTCTACTTGCTTCCTCAGTATGCTAATCAAGTCAAAGATCAAACGCTATTTACTTTTAGGACTATTAAGCCACACTGCACATGAATTCAAGACTGTCTCACGCAATAGTGAGCACTACCTACAAGCTCCTCTTCAATGACAAAAATAACGTGAACGTTTGTTGATTAAATACAAAGCACAACGTACAAAGCAGAATCAAGCAACCAAACTTCACACTCACGTAGATACAACCCAAGGCATACACAAATCCACCTCCCACTTGCGTATAAATTGTTTTCTTTCAGAATGAAAAAGGGAAACGAAAGCCCGTAAAAGTAAAAATGCTTGGGTGCATCAAAGGAACCACTTCAAGAAACTCACAACGCAATTTACGGTATATTTTTCCCAGCTCTTCAAGTGCTGGGATTTCGAAGTAATCCGTAAATGCGAACAACAACTGACTGTACCATAATGATGTATTCCATACCTGGGGGTAATCACGTAGGTGTGCCTAAAAATATTTTTTACTGAAAGCAATCTAAATCTAAAAGGACTCAGGTCAATCTACGCAGCTGAAAGAGACAACAACGACTGACATAATCTATTTCATCCCCATCTTATCACAGGAAATCACTTTGAATTAAACCAGGTAAGTCACATCAACAAAGTTTACTCTTAAGGCAAAACTGCTTGCTCATCTTTCGCGAAGAATGACAGGGGAAAATGAAGTAAACAATTTGCATTTAAAACGTGTAATGGGAAAGTTGTCCTTGCTTATGGGAGCGAGCAACTAGAGAGTAATACACACGAGATAGGATAGGAAGAGCAGTGTAGTAATTAATCCTTAGAAAGAGGAAGTTTCTTTACTCAATGAACATCAATTAAAAGAGGGTTTGACTTAATTGCGTTTGTGAGCGGAGAGAAGGACTGTAATGGAATTAAAGAAGAGGTCAACTAAGTAAGTAAAAGTTCCGCCATCTCATTGTAGTTTCTCTATCCTTTCACTCTCCATATTTGTTCTACAGAGAATAAAGTCAATTCCCTAAATACCTTCATGCCCAGGAAGGAAAGTCTTAAGTAAAAGACAGAGAAAGTTTTGTACAGGAGAAGCAAGTCACCAAGAGAGTAAAGTATGAAGGATGGAAGAACTCACTTCTAATAAGTTACTCCCTGAAGGGAGTGCTGAGTATCCCATATAAAATATAAGTCACGGGAACTACCAACACTATATTATAGCAGCAATAGTATTCTGTACATTCATTTATACACTATAGCACCCTATACACACATTTATTTACTTTATATCAAACCCTGAAAGGCATATTATGTATGTATTCAGAGTTTACACGTGTCTACTCTGTCTACCCATTTCATTCGTTTGCGATGTAATTGCTAATGACCTCAGGGGAGTGCTTCCGCACAGCTAAATGACGAAGACGACCCGTTTCCATTTTATGGAAAAACATTCCACTCAAATGGAATGGACTTGTGCACATTACACACAGCTTTTTAAAGCGATTCTATTCTGTGTATCTACTCTGAAGAAGAAATCCCGAGACAACTGGGGTGCAATATATATGGGCCTTTCTTATGTACTGTGGAATATTTAGGCCTTGTGCGTCATCATCATACACACAACCTACAATCACCAACCGAAGATAGTACTAACAGAGACTGCTTTTTTCCTCCAACAAGATTCATCTATCCAGAAGAAAGAACCACTTGTTGACTTATCTCTAGTCCTGCAGGCCTTTCTTAAAAAGCAATAAATTGTATGGAGTCACACACACTTTCTACTTCCACTGCTAAACAGAGAGCAACAAGACTCTCAAGACGAAAGCTTAAGGATTGAGCCAAATGTTCATGGGAATAGACTATGGGAAAGTGGGTGGGCGGTAGGTGGGGAGAAAGTCATGTTGTTGTGTCTGTCTGACATAACTTTTGCAAAATGGTTTTTAGGTTGTTGCAGAGTGTAGTGCAAATACGGGAAAGTAGGAAGATAAAAGTAAGAATAAGTAAATCAGATTTAGTTCAGCAACTCCACTCAAGTCAGTTCAGCTGTAATCCTGATCTTTTCCTGCGTAAATTCTTCATTAGCATGCTAGTTTAGAATTTTCTTTTGTTCATAAAACATTTAATATACACCTACGCCATCCTACACTCGTCCTACGCACATCGGCACATCACTAGACTTTTGCATGGGTATAATGGACTCAAAAGCTCCCTAACTAAAGTATAAACTTTATACACTCCAGTTCATTTACTGCTAATAGTGTTTTGTGCATGATCGCTTGCACTTAAATGTAACAAATAAAGAGATTTCAGAGTGGAGAAAACGAAGCGAATTAAGTGAAACGAGAAAGTCAGTCTTGAATCCCGTGGGACTTTTATGGAGAAAGTATAGAAAGAGATAAATTTTCTACAAGAGGTTAATGCTTTTAAGAAGAACAAACCATTTCCTGTACGTTCTACCGACGCCTTTAACTTATTCAGTATACACTGCTTTCTCTGTCCACCCCCGCATACTCAATATTATGACAAAAACTTATTACGACTTGAACAACTTCCCTGTGGAGATTACATTTACAGTAAATTCAAGTTAGGTTCAAGGTCACTGGAGATAACGCTCGGATTCAGGTAACTGCGGGTTTCATGTGTGGATGAATAAAATGCTCGAAGGGGTACAGTGGGTACACATGTTAGGATTGTGGGTGCATGATAGTCTAATCATAAAAATCTTTCATTTCCCTTCAAACTCTCGCAATGTAAATGCCACCGTATTTGTCACAGCCTCAGAATGAGGAAGCTCCCGAAATTGGCAGGGGAGTGAAGGGAAATCAATTTACAATTTCGGTTGAGTGAATCTTCTTCTTTCTCTCGTCAAAATCGATTCTTCCGAAACCATGTCAGGAGATATATAGTAGCCCTAAAGAGAGGATTCCATTTCACAAAAGAGCGCACAGGGAATCCAACCAGGCCCACATTATGAAGAGTGAAGGAATACGGAGCATCAAGATGTTAAAGCTAAAGGTAATATAGGCACATATATGTACCTTCCGCATGCTTACACAAGCTTCGTAGGGATTCATTGAGTTTTAACTCAAGTACGGAGAAAGCGAGAGAAAAAGTCCCATCAGAGTTTTACATTTCTTCATCATTCTCCCTACATGACAATAATATATTGGGTTCAAGAAGATTCACTAGTCTACCGTCATTCACAAGCCACAACTATGTGCCTGTTTGATTATACCATCTGAGAGAGCAGATAATTCACTAAGTCTGTGTTAGTAGTAGCTGTAGTGTCAGGCCCATTGATATCGAACCGTCCCTCATTTCCATACGCTAAAATGATCCCCTCTTGAAGAATGAAAGACTTTGTTTGCCTTCAGGGACTTCACTCTCGTTCATTTAATCTCAGCTACGAGTTCGAGAGATTCTAGGATTCCACCCAAGAGAAAGGCAAGAGATTAGCAAAAGGATTAATAAAGCTCTGTTTAAAGATTTGCGTGTCGATGGAAAAAGATGAATTCCTCTGGGTACAATTCACCTCTATACCTGTATAATATTGTCCAGAAGAGTTCTATGCGGGCCACTTAAAGCTCAACTCACACAGTAATCAATGAATCATCCTTTTAAGTACTTTGAGTATTTTCCAACTCTGCTTCTATACCTATTGCTGTTAGATGGATAAATAAAGTCGCATTGTTTCAATAATGGAAAGAGAAATCCATTTTGTACTAACGTACTTCTAGTAATACCTATGTAGTTTAAGTACATACACAGCCAGAGAGAGTAATTAGTTTAAGTGCCACAACATTCGGAACACAGCAATCCTTCTAATTGCTGCACCCTTGTGTTCAATATTCTTCTGTGTAAGTTGTTCATGGAATCCAAAAGCCCCGAAGAAAAACGCCAATTGAGAGAAGAATTTGCGAAGAATGTGCAGTCGAGTGAAGAGGTGCAAATAAATGGAAGAACACTGGGAATTACATGTAAGCTTTCCTTTTAGACAAACTCCGTGTTGCGTGATGAACTGATGAGTACTGCGAACACAAGATGAGGACAATGGAAGAGCTTAAAACTTTCTTGCCTATTATTTATGGTCGATGAAGTCTCTCTGCATTGTCTTGTGTGTATATTGTGTTGAGTTTGTTTTCCTATGTGCTCCTAGGACATCAGATTACCATGCATTGATAGTTTCATACAAATGACACTAATATTGGAACACCACAAAAGAAACTAAAACTCCTACGCGGATTTAAAGGGTTAGCGAATTGCATTTTCACACAATAGGGCAAAGCAAGCAGAAGAAATATGATCCCAACTTTCTCATATAATATTAACGTAAACTTTCTACATTTCATTTCCATTTAATCCCTAATCTCACCTTTCACCAAACATATTATGATCCCTTTGTCGCAAATAAGAAACAATAAGTATTTCGCTCTGAATTTCAAACGAAGAAATTAAACCGTAATAACAGCAAAACGCTCACATAATATTATATTGCCTTTTTAGAAATCTAAACCAACATACATTTTAGAGTTGTCTACAAACTTTATACACTCTTAAAGCCACCAATAGAAATTGATTTACGAGCGTGTCAAAATATATTGTACATAAAGGACAATACGCAACCTTTGAAATGAAGTTTCTGCACACATACACTCACATTTATAAAATAATACCTAATAGTAAAAGTAGTTTATGGATTCTATTAAGAACATAACAATACTGTCTGTGCGCGATCTCATTCAGGCTGTCTCTCGAAACTTACTTTCTTCTCAGTTTTGAAGATAGTAATAATATTATATACGAGTTTTACCAACGAACAAGAATAAGCAGCTACGAACACATAACCCTCATTGACACACATATGCATGTCTACTCGTACTTTAATCTGAGAGAAGCGTGTTATTGTGTGTGTGGGTGAAAAGCGTGTGAACAGATCCCATCTGCGAAATCTCTCAACATTATATATACTCGATTTTTAATAGAATTCTTTGGGTGAAACCATCACACTACCTTTTTACATCGAGAGGCACCCTCATTCCAGACTCTCACGTCACTAGAAGTGGATAGCGGATTCCCACACAGCGAAAAGTTTTCCCATCCTCTAAACTAAATTGGACTCTTGGCAGGAGTTTTTGTTTGTATTTCCACTTTCACCGACGTCGAGTAATGGACAACACAAAACTCTGATAAATTACTGTGTCGAACTCATATTAAGACC
>JAQGBV010002397.1:0-11661 GCA_034698685.1 Isotomurus pseudopalustris | reverse complement strand
TTTGTTTCCTGTTTTCGTACCACGTTCATGAGAAGACCATCATGCTCCCTGCGTTGGCAGCTGTGCTCCTCTTTCCTTCATTTCCAATTGCATCCGTCTGGTTCATCTCGGTTGCGTCACTCTCAATGTATCCATTGTTTTACGAAGAGAAGTCTCACGTCGCTTTGTTGTGTACCGTAACATTCTTCATCCTCGTTGCTCAACAAGGAAAAATCTTTGACCCTGTGAAGTCTATCTGGAAGAAGTGAGTGACACACACGAAGCAGGCTAATTAGTCTGTGTGCTGTATTTAGTATTGTTATTCATTTATGAATCGTTTGATAGGCTCGTGTTCTTGGGATCTCTTGGAGGATATGCGGCACTAATTGGAGGTCTGCATTTCATAACACCTCCAGGAAAACTACCCCATTTATTCCAGTCTGGAATTGCTATATATTCTTTCATTCACTTCGCCTCGTTCTGTATCTACTTTCATTGGATACAGTTTCCTCTGGGTCACATCGCTCCAACAATACGGGAAAAAGTCGTAGCGAGGAATAAGGCATCTAAGAAAAAGCAATAAGCTCTTGGTGTGTGAATTCGGGTTAAAAAGTTATTTATGTCTCATGAGTTTCATTTCTTGAGATCTGTTCTTTAGTGTGGAATCTAAGAAATAGAAATACATAATATTATTAAGCAATTGTACAAAAGTAAGTGTGTGTTGTAAATAAGTGGAGGGTTGAAGATGTGAATTGAATGGTAGGAGTGTGTCAAGACAGTCAAGAGTCTTGATGACCTTGAACAACAATAAAAGCTGAATAAATCATTTTTGTGTTGTGAGATCAGCTTGTGCTCCGGACTTACTTTGGCTCATTGTCATTGAAATCAGTTAACTGACATCTGAAACAGAATTGTTTCTTTTGGAAGTATAGCGTATAAAACCTACTTCACACAAAAATACGAAGTCATTGCAAACGATATTTTATTTATTTTTGTAGTTGGACGGAATTTGTGTTTGTGAAGAAACATCAGCAAAATGGAAGTAGAAGTACGGGCTCCCGGAAAAGTCATCCTTCATGGAGAACATGCGGTTGTCTATGGAACAAAAGCGATTGCGGTTAGTGTGGGACTTAATACGATAGTTCGTATTACTAAATCAACTGGTGATATGGTGGAGTTAAAGTTTTCTGAAATTGGAATCGACACCAGTTTTACTCTGGAGGAACTGAAAGCGTTGAGAGTTAGATTCGGGAATTCATTTAAGTAAGTTAACATTTCCTAAGTCAAGAATAGTTTTGGGTAAATATCTTTCAAACTATTTATTACAAGCTTGTTATAAATTAGTTTCCAGGCTTTGAGCACTGGAACTGCAGTGGATATCGACTCTAAAGTTCAGAGTCTCCTTGAAGACTTTGTCAGTTTGAGAGCTTTGTTGAACTGCGAGGAAGGATTGAAGGCTGCAGCCAGGGCTGCTTTTGAAGCATTTCTTTTTATGTATTTGGCTATTTTTGAAGATCTGAGAGCAATTACAGTAGAAGTAGAGACAGAGTTACCTGTTGGAGCTGGACTGGGGTAAACTGAAGTAACGATCTTAAGTATTTAATATAGCTGGACTTTTTCAGATCGTGTTGTACGTATTTTAGATCTTCTGCTTCATTTGGGGTGGCTTTGGCTGGTGGTTTGCTCTTATCGTCTGGACGAATGAAAAAAGAATCGATAGAGAAAGAAGTGGTAAGTAGGAACTTCCAATATTGCGACTGATGCTTTCTTATGCTTTTTGAATGCGACGTCCTCACTTGTGACCTGAATAATCAAACTGTCTTCATAGATTAACCGGTGGGCGTATGCTAGTGAGTGTTTTGTTCATGGAAATCCCAGTGGATTGGATAACAGTATTGTCACATATGGGGGAGCAGTGCTGTTCCGTAAAGGGGAGCCATTCTCCAACCTAAAATGTTCTGAAATTCGCGTCTTACTGGTAAACACACAAGTGCCAAGATCCACAAAAGATCTTGTAGCGAAAGTAAGTTACCACTTCTGTTTATAATTTTTGTCAGTTTTATGAAGGCTTTACTAACTAAAGTTTGCCTGAACTTGCAGGTAGCAAAACTCAAAGACACGAATCCTGAAAAGCATCAACAGATAATTCAAGACATAGACAAACTTGTTCATAGCGTTGCAAGTGAATTAGAATCCAATGGACAAACTTCGTCTAATTATGTCACTTTAAATCAAGACTTTTTGTCACAATTATCCGTGTCTCATCCTAAGATAGACCTGATCGTAAACTTAGCTCGAGCAAATGGACTCTCCGCTAAGTTAACAGGGGCAGGAGGTGGGGGATGTGTTTTTGTTTACCTTCCTCCAGGAACTCAATCGGACCCTGTTGATAAATTAAAATCAAGTTTGCTAGAGAATGGGTTTTCTAAACTGTGGGACATAACATTGGGAGGTATCGGGTTTCACGTAAAACAGTAGAAAGTAAAGAACTCAGCTATTATTTATTTGTCATGAGAAAGGCTGTGCTTGAATAATCAATAAAATAAATGAAGTCTACTCATTTCTACTGTAACTGTCTATTAAACTGTTGAGCCATTTTATTCTACAAATCAATGAATTTCATACTAATCGAGGAATCAAGGAAATAGAACCATTGCATTGCATATTTCATGATTGCGTCCACCATTTTCTATAATTCAATCGTAAAAGTCTTCTATTTTGACCCTTCATAATCATAGGGACTCTACAAGTCTTCATTAATCTTTAAACATTTGAATGACAAGTTGCCATAGTCTATCCCAGCAATTGATTTCCAGCTCCAGCAGGGTCCAAACCTCAAGCAACTATTGAGTAAGAAACGTAAAGTTCGACGTAAAAGGGATTATCGCAGATAATTCCACTATTTTGTCAATCGTGCAGTAGAAAATCCTATAAAAATTTTACATGAGGTTTTTGAACGTCTCTCCTCACAGTTTCCATTAGTCGTGGGTGACTCCACTAAACCAATTACTGTGCAGTAAATCGTGTGTAGCACTACAAAATGATTATAAAAGAGTAGTAAGTCATCTCACAAGTTTATCTATACATTTAGGAAGAGTTAGCAAAGTTTAAGACTAAATTATGTGATTTCAGCCGAGTAGTTATGCCATTGTCTCTGGAAGAGGTTTGTGCATCTCGTTTGTTCAGATTACGAGTGACCCTGGCCACGTCTTTCATGCAGTTTTTATTTGTTTCCAGTATAAATATGGGCAGCTTTGGTCCGTTGCAGAAGCGAGTCGACATGAGACAGGAGGAGGTGACGGAGTCGAAATTCTAGTAAACGATTCTTTTGAAAACTTTCCATTGTTGGGAGGTAAATTTAGTAGTGGACAGTTTACGAAGAAGAAATACCATCTTGCCAAGTATTCCGCAGTTAATTCCTTCTTCCAGTACTAAGCGCCCATGTGCATTATAGCTAAAAGTGATCGAATCTGAATTTATGAATTCTTGCAGCAAAGTGAATGGCTTAATGAGAACCATCCTACCCAAGACAGCCTTAGTTCTGGAAGAAAATGCCTGGAATTCCTATCCATATTGCCGTACGGTTCTTACGGTAATCATCCATAAGGTCATCTGCTGTATATATGGGGTGCGTGTTTTTAATTATGCTAAAATCGTAGAATGAATACATGGGAGATGACTTCGGGATTACCATTGAATCGTACCATTTGCCTGGACGGGGCGAGCTCAACAATGTTCACGAGCTTCCTGCAGATAAGCTGGGTAAACGAGAAGTAATTTTTATAGACATCGCTGCGGATCTGAGCAACAATGAAGATTACGACGCTGAAGAGGATCCCAAGCTGTTCAAGTCTGTGAAGGCCAGAAGAGGACCATTGGCTCCTGGATGGATAAAAACGGTTTATAGTTGTTTAAGTAGGAACTCACAGAAAACGAATGTAAAATGTACCTGGATTTGTTTTTGAAGGCTGATCCTGTGATGACATGCTACAAATTAGTTACCTGTCATTTCAACTGGTTTGGAATGCAAGGCCGAGTAGAAAATATGATCCAACGCTACGAACTCCGTCTGTTCACAAAGTTCCATCGTCAACTTTTCTGTTGGTTGGATCGATGGTATGGACTCAGCTTGGACGACATCCGTCAGTTCGAAACAGCGACTCAGCATGATTTAGAAACTGTAAGAACTTGAGAAACAATCAAAAGCAGAAAAAATGTAGAATTCGAATTAAAATATCAACGTTAAGATTTTTGTTGTAATTCGCAGCAACGAGCGATTGGTCCTGTCCGTGGAGGTCATGTCACTGACTAACAAATAACTACAGTCGAATAGTTATAGTTCGATTACCGAGTGTTCTGCATCAACTGTCTTGTGATTTTTGGATAGAAAGCCGTACGTCAAAATTGTGTCGTCAAAAAGTGGAAAATGAACGATTAAACTGAGTAGTAGTTTCTATTGCTTAAGGAGATTTATTTTTGAATGAAATTATCCGATGAGGAGTTCATATTGCATAGTATGTACAGGTTTTATACAAACAAACATTAAAAATTGAGTAAGTGAGTGAGAGAGTGAGAGAGTTTAATAAGCGTCCTTCAGGATGTTGAAGTTCTTGTTACGTCCCTTGTAATCTTCAGTTCCTGGGAGGGGAATTTGGTAATCAGCGTCGGAGGTTGGGAGCTCGTCGGGGTATTCAGGGTAGACTGGGCAAGGTCTGGGCTTGGGAAGCACTGGGTAGAGACATGGGCATTCATCGTCCAACACAACAGACTGTCCAATCCATGAGACTCGGCTGATGTGGTCCTCCTGGTCAAGTTCCGTCAAGGGATGAACCAAGATTGACAGATTTCCGTGGTTTTGTGTGTGGAAAGAGTGAGCGACGGCAAAGGAAGTCTTGTTGCAGCACAATTCGAATTGGGAGACTGGATGAGGACCGTCCCAGCCAACCTCGATTTGATTGAGGGAGCATTCTGGGAAGTTTCCATTGTTGATCTCTGCTCGAAGGGCTCTCCTGCAATTAGGGAAACACACTGTATTTTCTAAAACCTATGTGAATCCTGGCTTCTGACATTCCCAGTCCAAATTTCTTACCTGAAGGAAAGGGCCTCGTTGGTGCTGCGTTCGTTGACTTCAAAGAAGTAGGTGTGGAAATGCCACGCTCCGATTTCGTCAACGAAATAACTCTGTGCACTGCAAGCAGCGAAAGCGCTAGCTACAGCGAGAGCGAAAAGAATCTTGGATGCCATTGTAGAAGGTATGTCAATTGAGCAGCAACTGATGTCTTCGGTCAACCTTCAGTTGGGTTTTATAGGGGGTCGGGATGTCTACGACTTCGTCAAAATTGATGTCTTTAATCAACTAATACGACGGTCCTTTCAATCGTCACAGGGGAATTTTGAGTGAAAGCAATCGAATCTGTCAAGATAGTCGGACGATCGTGTTCGTGATTGACATGTCAGAAGTGGTAAGCAATATAAATAAAGCATAGTCCACATATTTATCATTTGGTTCATTCGCGTCGAGTAAATCTCGAGCACTTGAACGATGTCTTGAAGTGACCGAGGCTTCAGAAATGATGCAATGATACATCATGGTGACTTGTTAGGCGCTATATGGATCTCCACTTAAGTTTTAATTACAATAAGTATTTTGTGATGGAACGATCAAATTTTTACCTGTGCGACACTGTGCGTGTAACATTCCTCAGGCATTGACGAATGTTGTCATTCTTCGAGTGACCTATGCGCTGCCATTCATTTACAAATCCAAGTTCGAAATGGATGCATCGCAAAAATAAAGCTAATTGTTGTACACTTGGAGTTTCATGTCATTCGGAGCAGAGAAGGCTTGAAATTAATTGTCTAGGGAGAAAACTTTAGACCTTCAGAGACGACACTAATAAAAGCTGTTAGGTGTTTCAGCAGTAGTGCAAGTGTTTTGTAGAGGTTAGTTGCAAGTTTGTGACGCAATTCGTCATTGAACTTGAACTCCTCAAAACATCGGATTGGATTGTGGTCTCATGGCCATATTTATTTTTCGTTATCGGATGATAGCTTATGAATAATTTACCTGTGCGTCCAGCGACCTTAGCTGGCAGCGATGAATCTGTCAATATTTTAGGATTCGGCAAGCATTATCGTTTGTAAATCCTTTGACTGTTCAATTGTGCATGGTAGTAAATAGCAGATGATTTATTTGTAACTTCCAAGTAAACGAATTTGAGTAGGAAGATGGTTTGAAACGTGTACACATTATTTCTATTGATATGGTTGATTTGATAATCCTGGACATGTGACCTGAGAACAAATGAATAATAAATGTTTATTTATATGCACCCAGGGTTTTGTGGACTTACAAAAATGCTGTGTATAAAATCTGTAGTTATCAATTTGGTAATTCATCGGTAGTACTTAACTAATTTCATATGCAGCAGCAAATCAACCCACTTGAAAGATTAAGTAGTTTAGTTCACGTTCACATTTACTATACTCACTAATACACACACCACAAATAAGACAGTATTTTACAGAGGCGAGACATGCCTCTTCAGTAGCACATTGCGACATGCACACTTGATTGAAATTATTATTCTATATTAATTAAGTTAGTTAGTTATTAGACTGTTGCTTGCGAGTAGTCAATTGATATTTAGGTGTAAATCTTCTTAGGAGAAACAAACTTTAATGGTAGCTAGAGGTCATCTGATTGTTAGATAGCTTCAACTTCTTGAGGAGACATACGCGATGCATTGAGAACGAATACTTTGAAGTCATCGGGAAGTTCTTGCTCTGCATAAAGTCGTTCGCAGAAGTACACCTACGAGTTCATAAGCTGTAGAACTTCTCTGAGTTTCATACCGAATAAAATTGTGTTTACCCTTCGAAGGCGACAGTTGGCATGAATTTGAACCCTCGTTGTTTCAACGTAATTTGTTCCGTATGCTCGCCGAGTGAAGTCACAAAGATTGATATGAATCTTGAAATTAGTAAGTAATCAGGCTGAGCTAAACAGTAACTTAATGATACAGTAAACAATGAGGATAAGTAGTACTTGATTCCATCCTTCATCCAATCTCAAGGGCATGGAGCAACCGAAAGGACGAATTCGAGTGCACGATTGAAAATTGCTGGACCTGAAACGCCTATGGAAATTCTTGTCGTCCAAAACCTAAGAAACATTAATTGCAAACTGAGTTGAGAGAAAACGAACCAAAGGTATAAGTTCTGAAGATTACCTCGACTTCGAAGGTGAAATAGCGTTTGAGATTTTTGACGATGAGGACAAGAAAGGGAAGCCGGATTCCAAGGCTTTTGTAGGGGCAGGTCGGGGAGCTTATGTAAGTAGTGGACACGTTGTTTCCAATTATTTCCAATGTCATAGACCGGATACATGGGTCTGTCACTCGTTTGATGTGGCCATTCATAGTCTGAAATTGACACAATGCTTTATTCCTATTACAAATGAGTACGTTTTTGTTGAAAATATTACTTTGGAGCACCAAATGCTCAAAGGCTTGCACCCAATTGAATAGAAAACAGATAAAAATCCAGACTGGTATGTATTTCGAAACATCTTGTAATTATTTGACGTGAGATCAAACGGGGTGTGGATGAAGCAGACCTCAAGAAAGAATCCTACTAATTCGACCCAAGGTTTTTAGACGTTTGTCCACTCGTTTAGCAACCTTAAGTTCGACCTGTGGGGTTGCATTTTTGTCTCGTCATCCAGATTATCGGATGAAAGTAAGGTTCCTATGGATTTTTAGCAGCTCATATGTCGCAAGAAATGCAAGTTTTTATGCAGTTCACTTTCATCAGCGTCAAACTACGGTTCGGCGTCAGTCTGGAGTTGTCAAGCTGCCTTGGGCGTCAGTATTACATTGATGGGAATTATAGCAGTCGGGGTCGGGATGTAATAATAATACAGCAAAGTATTCACAAATAAAGTTTATTTTAAGAAAAATCAAGTTAAATACATTAATTCATAGGAATGACTTATGTTATTAGCATACTTAACTCCACATCAGAGAAAATTGCGATGAGTTCGAGCTAAGGTGAAACATGATACTGGTGATAGCAATAACATTTTACGACTGCCTCAGTTTCGAGACAAAATTACTCATTCAATGGCTCATAAAATCTTTGCCTCACGGCACACAACAGTGATTTAGTCAGGACAATAATGCTACTGAGTTCCTGATGAAACTGGTTAACAACTACGAATTTCCAGAGCTAAGACGGAGAGAGTGATGTTAATAATTCACACCACTGCAGTTAGGTTGGAGGATTACAGAAGTGGAAAATTCCTCAACATAAAGATAATCTATGGCCTACATTTGCAAAATTCATGAGACTGTCGACAAAAGAAAATAATAATCTAAACTGATATAGTAAACATTTTATATTGTAAGAAGCCTTTTGATCTTCGTTTTCGTGCCACTTGTTTTTCTTGTGATAAACTCCGTAGAACGACTTGCACTTGCGAGTTTTCGGGCACAATTTTCTACAGCCAAAAAGGTACACTAAGTTTAATTGTCAGTTTTGAAACTCCTTTCCATCGAGTTATTATATAGGAATTTACCTAAACTTCAGTTAGCGACGAGAATCATTGGATCGGGACCTTGAACGACTCTCCTTTTCAGCAGAAGCCCGAGATCGCTTAGGTGCTGGTGAATAACTGCGTGATCGGCTTCGACTTCGAGGTGAACGGGATCTTGATCGACTCTCCGAGTCTCGCTTCACTCGAATATACGTTACTTCACCCTGTTCATTAATTTTTCACAGGTTAGAATTCATAAATTAACAGAAACAACTGGTTCATTGTCATTACCTCATGTGACCGGAATCGCGAGTCGTCAAGCTTTTTAATGGCATACTTCATATCATCATAGCGAGCGAATTCAACTATTCCAGTACCATCCTTGGACACATTTGCATAGCATACTTCCCCGGCTTCACGCATGTGATCCTTAAGGTCTTGCCAGCTTCCGCTTGGAGGAATTCCTGCAATTGTCATCCATTCCGCTTTAGCATTAAATTATAGAAATCCAAGCAATATGTGAACTCCAACATGGAAGAGTTAACTTTCTCAACCTACAATTATTCACTGATTGCAGATTTTTTTATTTAAATAGACTCGAACTTCGGCTTAAAATGAATCTAGTCATAGAATAAAAGTAGCAGGACAATTATCAGACTATAGGAATTTTAGCAAAATAACCTGGGATAAAGAAAATCACCATGCACAGATATTCCGAATTTATTTTTATTGCTTTAGCACCTCTACTACATTGTCATAAAATAGCAAACCAACACCAACCCAAATAAGATATTTTTAATATCTGTACCTGGGACTTGCGATCCATTTCAACAGCGACTACGTAGCCAGTAAATATGCCGCAACGAAACATCAGCACACTATGAATTATGCATAAACAACCAACTGCCGACACATGCCCATGCTTGAAAACAACCTAGTTCAGCAGCAGCATACAGTAGCAACCAATCGATGCATAATATTTATAAACTACAGCTTTTCATACGATTATTAGTGGCGAAACTTTCAGAAATCTCTTAAGCCAAGAAAAATTAGCGTCTTAGGTTTGATCAGTTTAAGAAGACAAAGCACGGCGAGCAGTTAAATTATAAAAAGAGCTACTATCGGACAGTACTGGACAGAGTTAGTACTTCACTATAAGGAAATAATTACCATTATTTTGTACTCAAGCGTGTTCCTGAAAACCTGACGCCACGAGAGAAGGTTTCACAAGATTTTCTCATTCGCATCCATTCTGTGAGCGCTCTAATGTGCGAAATCTCCAACATATAGACATGGAAGTCGTACAAGCACCCTCCACAATGTTGGAAAATTCATATCAGAGTAGCACACAGATAGAGGCTTAGATAGAGCCATGGCATAATGCAGATGAATGAGGAAGTCGTAATCCAAAACAAAACATCGGGGCATCATCGAATGACGAAGGCATTAATGTCCATGTGTGTGTCAGTCAAAGACTCTTTCGGTTGTTTGCGTGGCCGTGTCAAGCGGTACCTTCTTGGCACTCGAATGCGACTAGAATTCCTCGAACCCGAAACGGCCGAAACCATACATGAACATTTGGCCATCAATAAATTGATTCGCTTTTGAGAGAGGTGCATTAATTGAGGAGGTGAATCCTTCCATTTCCTCAGAACTGAATGACTCCTACTTTGCGTAGATTCCTCAAGTGGTGGAGACCTAACTTCCTCTTAACTGACTCTCACACTGACTGACTGAATGAAGAAGGTCCACTCCCACCCATCAATACCACATCATCATCATCAGTACATGAGTGTCGCTTATTTCCCAAGGGTCTAAAGTACACATAAATTCGTGAAGGTCATTTGGTCAATAAACATTCCCCCTTATCTCTAGAGCTCCTTCTTAATATTACACACGCACACACTTTTAGACTCACCCATTTCCTTAAAAATATACTTGTATGTCCCTCTAACACGCTCTATTCGCAGAACCCTATTTTTAACAGAAACATTCACTCCTACCCAATATCTTCTTCTATTTTAATAGCTTTCAGAATAATAAAGGACTAAATTGAACTCCTCCTCCTGGGCAAATATTTACTTCATCAGGAAGGAGGCTATTAAAGGAGGTACCCTTACAGAAACACATTTCCTCTGGCACTGCAACACACAGAGAAATATTAAACCTGACAAACTGACAATTGACATTTCATTAAAAGAAACAGCCCGTATGTATTCTTATGAATTAACAATGATGTCAAACTCTACCAACTCTACCCTGCTTACTAAATCAACATCATCATTAATATTACATTCCGTCACTCGTCACCGTCAAATAAAGTAGCACAATTAATAAGTTGTTTGCTTCAAAAATTGGCAAACCAACTCTCTTCCACCCTCCTCATCTTCAACAATCAATAAAATATTGACTTTTGGTTAGAACTAAGTTTAAATCTACAATAATAAGTTTTGTTTCTCTGCTAAGCACACCAGACCATTTTTTACATTAAAAACGTTAAGATAGACTTACCAGTGACCTTGACCCGGAATTCGGAACGACTGAATGCGGCTCCACCCGGACGTCTTCCACCGTCGCCACCTCTACCGCCAGGACCTCCACGTCCTCCCATCCCGCCACGACCGCCACCGCCTCCACCACCACCGCCTTGACGTGGCCCATTTCCGGTGGGATATTCCACCCGGATTCGATATCCATCGAGTTTGTACCCGTTCCTTCGACGCAACGCTTCTTCGGCATCCTTTGACGACTCGAACTCAAGGAAGGCAAATGGAAGGCCTCCTCTGGGCAGCTTAAGATTGACGTCAAGCAGTTTAAACTTGTGAAACAAATCTTCAATGTCCTTTGACCGAATGTCGTTGGGCAAGTTGCCCACGTAAAGTCGTCGGTCTTTTGCAGACATGATTAGTGACTATAAATATTTGAGAGGATGAGAGGAAGGGTAAAAATGTGATATTAGGAGACTAGAGAGAGAGAGAGAGACAACGAGGGAAGTGTTATTTGTTGTGGCTGTCACGTCAGTGAGGAGCGGACTGAGCAGTGTCGTCTTCCTGAGGTGGTGGAGTGACAGTGAACTCCTCCAGCAGACGAAAACAACGAGAGAGACTCACTTCTGCGGAGAAGCCAGCAAGCAAGCATTTCAACTT
>JAQGBV010002396.1:0-11662 GCA_034698685.1 Isotomurus pseudopalustris | reverse complement strand
ATAGACTTCCTTCACACAGAGTCTCCTCAGGCAAACTCAATACTCAAACCTTTCCTACAGGAAAGTCAATTTGTTCTTTCAGCTGCACTCGTTTTTCCAAAGTTACTTAATCATCAGTAGTAGAGGTTTTCTACAGTAAACCCGCATTGTTTTTAATTTTTGTGGATACCTTCCTGTACGTTGATTGTCTATCTTTCTCTCTCTCTGTGTGGGAAGCTACTTGAATATACTCGTTGTATGCACTCGCGTAAGGCAGACGTATGCATACATTTATATGCATGAGAGCCTGTATAACTTTGAACATTAAGTTCCAGAGCTCTTTGATGTTAGCTACTTGGTGAAAGTTACGCTCATTAAATCACCACTCATCCGTCTATTTCATCGAGAAACATTCATCGCCACATGTCCCTGAAGCTGACTGAAGACTCTTTCTGTCTACAGCCGAAGGGGATGACATGCCGATTTCCCTTTCCAATTAGATTAGTTTCTAACCTACTTCGTTTAATTATACAGAGTACAGATCCTATGAATTTTTGTAAGGAGTACAGACACACAAACCTCTAGAGAAACCAAACTACTCGAGAGTATTATATACATGGTGTGAATACTTTGGAAATGAGCAGAGATAAATTTCTACCCTGCTTCGTAATTAATACTTTACAGTAATCCAGTACAACCTATGAGATTTAATTTACACACACGTCTAAACCCAACTGCCAACATTTCAATCCACTGCACCTGAACACAACTCTCTCTATGAACTGCTTGACATTTACACTTTCCACAAGGTGACACACACAAACACATCACATGAGTGAACTTGTTTGCGGTTTATCCACATGTAGTTACTTTTCATATTTCATAACATACGGTGTACAATAAAGTTGTCATCGAGTCCCTTCGTGCTCACAACCTCAAACTGGAAAGTATCCTTCACTCAGTCCCCAGCAAGGGCATGTAGTGCAGTAGTTTTAGATTCTCTAGCTCTGCAGTAAAATAAAATTCGCAAGTAAAATATTCTTTGCATTACAAAATTCCTCTGCATCAATTTCCTCATTTAATTAGGTTTGGAATTGTGCCCACCTCCATCTAAATAAGTTATAATTGAAATAATTTTGGAGGAGGTAAAAAACAATTTCTTCCACCCACGTAAAACTTCCGTAGATTTAATTCAGTCATGTGGAGGAAGGAAGTAGAGCAGCAAGTAGCAAGTTTACTTTTACCTGTAGAGTACACACACACTACTCCTGCCTACACATTATGCTCATGTTCCTTTTCCATTTCCAGCCTCCAATCGATTTCTCTGTTCCTCCACACAATTTTACATGCAGGTGAAAGTTTTGCCTACCCAATGTGATGTTCAATTTGTAACTTGTAACTTATTGCACAACGTATGGTAGCACATTTCATCTCTGTATCTTTCGGTCGGATGATACAAAATAATATCGTGGAGAGTTTTTATCTTGTAGAGACTTGAGTAGTTTGAACATTTCTTAAGCCGCTTTTATGCTCTCTGCTTGGTAAGTATATGAACGAAGTCACTGCAGGAATAGACTTTTTCCTACCATTTGCATTGCAACTCCCTGGGGAGTGCAGTGGAGGACGTAATTCATCAGTCTTTTGTGTGAAGTATGTTAAAGAGATTGTACAAATGAGCCTTAAGCTAAAAGTAAGTTTCAGTAAAAGGTGGTGGCGATGATGATAAAAGGTCTCTCAGACTTTCACCACCTCAATCTCTTCACTGTGTGTAGTGTGTTCATTTTCACTGACAGACGTTTCATGTCTCCCAACTCTCCTTTCTCAGTTAAGATGCCTTTGATTGAGGCGCATGTAATAATCTTACCGGGGACTGTCATTATTATCCTTCACGAGAAGATTGAGAAAGTGTAACTTGATGAAGAAAACGACACAAACAGAAAGCGAATAATGATGACACCCGATCTCACACAATTTTCTTTAATTTCAGGGTGTCTCTTCAGCAAAACCCTTTGTGATGAAAAGGACGAATGGTGCTATGATGGTAATTAATTTTCGATTAGTTTATTACATATTATCGTATCATAAAGACTTACGAGAAGTACATCTAGAAATTACTTATTAGAAAAATTTTATATTTGATTTTTAATCTGTCAAAGTTACTTAATCAAAAAATGGGGAAACTTAGTTTATCCAGTAGCGAATCAACTGCATTTTCCAAAAGATCGGAGTTTTCGAAATGTTATCATATCTATTTTCTCCAGAATTTTTAAGCCCACTTTTCGTGTTCTGATTCAATTCTAAATGCCATTTACTTTCGTATATCTTGCACAATATGTTAGACATGTCGTCTGAAGGCAGTTCTAAAGTTCAAATGCTTTGAACGTGTAAACTCTATATTTTTCCAGATTACGCTTTCGGACGATGTCTGGCAACAAACGGAATATTACGCCAGTCTGATTTGTACCGGTAAGTGCCTATTCCTTTGCTACCTATTTAACTTCATTACTACATTTTCCCACACGCCCCTAGTAGTCCTTGTCAAAAGGAAATCATAATGAAGAGATTATTCACAATCATGTATATTCAAAGGAGAGTAATAAAGTCTGCAAAAACACGTAATCAGCAAAACTCAGGAATTTTTTTTCGTTCGGAGATGAAAGAAAACTCTTGCTAACGGTTCATAACAGAAAAGACAGCATTAAATAAATTACGGTGATGATTACGAAGATTCTCGTTCGCAGAAATACTTTTTTTTCATACATAGAAAGTCGATTCTCTGAGCTTCACAAAGATCGTGTGATCTTTGACATTATAAAGTAATTCTATTTCCAACTTCCTACACACTTTCCTGTGCCAATTGGAAGCGACAGCTTTAAGCACATCTCTTGCCGTGAGCAACTGCGACTGGTGAACATTTTTTTTACCTTCGTGCCTGCGTTTCATTCATTCAATTAGAAATTCTACAAATTCTAGAGTTGATTAAGACCTTTATTTCAAAAGCACATTTGACATAGCGCTACAAAAACAATCACATGCGAATTGCAACCTCAACTTGTTCTCAATTTCAGGTACGAACTGGGAAAAGGCGATATGCATTCGTTGGAAAGGCAGATGGAAAGATTGTTCGCCACAGGATATCGATGGGGTCATTCTTATACTCAATGTGTCCTTCAAAACCTCTTGGAATCTTTGAGACGAGGGTAAAACTTAGTTTGACTGTTGTTGGAACCATTTCTACTTTTCCAGCTTGTTTGTCCTGCAGATGCCCCAGACTTAATGAGTTGTTTGTACTGTAGCAATCAAGAAAGACTGCGTTGAAGATCCTTTCTCTCCTTACTCTCCCCGTTTTCTGGTCTTTCCCTCATTCTAGATTGAGACAATAATTAAATTTTCTAGTGATGCAATATGATCCCCCTTTCACGAGGTTTACTGTTATTTTATTTCCCATCTTCGCACTCTACAACCCTAATGCAGGAGTGCAAAGAAAGAAATCTCGAAACTCTGAGACAGCAGAGCTTGTTGTTACATTATTGCGTACACAGTGTTGGCCTATTGAGCCATCCGTGAAGATTTAAATTTCGGCACAGCCTCATGAGTTGTGTGACACACTCTTCCTCATTATGAATTCATCCCTGACTATGAAATTCTGTTTTGTATGATTCCAGTGTGGATTTAGACGAGTCTGTTTGCTCGGACGTGCAAGATCAAGATTTGGAAGGAGCTCTGAAAGCATTTCAAGAAGATATTGATCCTCTCAATTTAGCCTTTATAAAATACAATCCTAGTGCTAAGAATCCACACTCAGATTTCGCCGATGAGTCGTATCGACCCCCAAAGGAAGTCAGCTACTCGAGTAACGGAGAGATTGTCACAGGGAAAGAACTTCTTGCGAAAGAGTTACAAAAGATTTCACTTCAAGATAGACTCAAGAATCCTCTCTTCGAGCTCTCGGCTCCAGGTCAGTCTTAGCGATGCAAACCGCAGATATGAAATGGCACACAATTCATCTGACATTTCTTCATCTCTCTGTCTTTTCCTTTGGGATGTTGCTCAAGCAATTCAACTCATGTGTAGCATACTGAACATCCGCACAACGCATGCATATATTTATACATTAAATGTTGTAAGCTTACTACAATATGTGTGTTGTGTTGTACAGAGGCCAACCTTTTACAAGAATCCGTAATAGAGACCCCATTTGCTGAAGAAGAGTTAGCCAACACAGTGGCAAAGGTGAAAGGCCCACCAAAAGGGAAAAACAAGGGAAAGAATAAAAACAAGAACAAGAACAAGTCTGTTCCAGTGAAAAAATCGATTTTGAACGAAGAGTATCCCGGACAAAGTGACAATTTTAATGGAGTTGACATCGGTTCGAAGAAGAAGGACCCGGCACCTCCATCCTCAATCGGAGGAATAGGTCAGAGAGGAGTCAACATCCGAAATCTAATTGATGATAAATTAGGAAGCGATGCAGAAACAGGATTGGGCCCAGAAGGCATAGTTGATGAAAGAATTCTTGAGCCCAAGATATTTTCTTCAACTTACAACACACCGGATTCCTTCAGACATGGCGGAGAGGTAAGATCAGCTTTCTCTTTCTCACCATACTGACAATAAGATCAGCTTTATTTCTCATTTCCGTCTTTTCAATTACTGCCGTCCTCTGCAAAATACACTAAGGCCATACTCTCAATATGTGCCGAGTGGACAGTCACCGAAAGACGTTAAACTACCCACCAGAACACCCATTTTATACTCACATCCACGCAGCTTTTTGTTTGTTTTAAGCCACGACATATTGCTATTGATCTTACATACTTCATTTCGCAAAGGCTCTCTCTCCCTTCTGTCTCCTTTTATTTCTGAAGTACAAGGTCTCTTCATCCTAATGAATGGCAGACTCAAAGGAGCTGTCCTCTGTACCTACAGCGTTTCCTTTGCACGATTTCATACGGGTTTCCGTGTTTCTCTCTCTGTGGAAAAAGATGTCCTACAAATGCTATGAAGATGAATTCATTTGCTCGAACAGCTTGAATTGGGAGTGAAGTTTATATGCTTTCCATCTCTATAAAACGACTACGCAGTGTTTACACAGTGGCACTGTAAGCAGTAGAGTATTTTATGCGTATAAGAATTGGGAATCAGAGATCAAATATGCAAATATGTCCCTTGGGTAAAATTCCTCAATAGGAGGGAGGCTGAGAGAGAGGCATATGTTGCATTGCACAACTTGTTGAATATTGCATAGAGGTGATATTAAATCTGGAGCAGATTATTTCCCCAACAAACTTCCTCTACCGAGAGATTCGCTCCCTTTCTCTTTTGATTGATGAAGGGAAAGCAGGCGACTGCTCACAGCGAGTCTCTCTCACAACAAGTCCCTCTTGACTTTCTCTCCAGCATTCCTTCTCAACTAATGAAGGCAGATTGCGCTGGAGTGGGTCGTTGCTTCTCTTCCAGTGATTCCAGTCACACAACTTTTTAGGGACTGAAGTCATTGGGAAAGTCTTATTAGGGAACTCAACCACAGAGACCGGGAATAAGAGCCTCTTAATTCTTTCACCCTATGAAGTTAATATATTTAAACCTGAGCGTCTCCTTCTACCGCACACAAGCGTTTTGTTTATTTTAATAATTTATTCCACTGTTTTACACTCAACAACTTATTTTTATTAGTACAAAACCTCCATTCAGTAAAACACTCATGATTCCGATTTTTCTGTCACACTAAAATATCATGAATAGCTGCGAATGCGAAACCTAGTTGGAAGCATAGGAGGAACCATACTGCAAAGTGCTCAGTACGTGTTTTCACATTATGCATGCAATTGTGGTGTTCACTGAACAAGTATGAATTAATCTAAACACAATATACTTAAATTGCGGTACAAAAGTTTAAGTGGAGTATCACATATTGCAATTATAGACGACAGTTCTAGAATTGTATCTACAAATCCCAGTGTAATCTCACAGTGACCAACAGATCGTAGAGATACTACCTATTTCGAATACAGTCATTAAAAATGCGTGCTGTTGTGTGGTTGGAATGGAATTGCAGCAATGGTCAGAGGGTTCATCAGGTCGAGAGATCGAGGGAGCAAATGCGTATGACTTGGCTGAGCTTGGAGGAGGTGGAGGGGGTGGTGACGGTGGCTTGTCTGCATTTAATGACTACGAGACGGGAGGCTACGAGGACAGAGGTGGGAATCGGGAGGAGTTGAGACTTGGGCAGGAGGAGGAAGGCCAGGAGATCCGGGAAGCCGTTGCTGCTCTCGAGGCCGCAGCTCTCCTCAACTCGCTTCTCCAGGAGGACAATGCAAATATATTCCGGACCCCTTCTGCCTCCCAAGACCCAGTCGGCTATTCCCTGCCTTCCCAAAACGACCTCCGCTACCCTCCCTACCTCCAGGAAGACGACAGGGGAGTCTTCTACTACCCCCCACCCCCTCAACAGGCCCTCTACCCCCAACAACAACATCAGGAAGAGGAAGGTACCTTCTATGACCCCGCTGCTGTGTCCAGCGACCTCCAAGACAACCTCCTCTACACCGAAGGCGGACTTGTCTTCCTCAAGAAACCTTCCCAAGAGTTCCTCCAACAAAACTCTCAGAACGATGAAGCAGAGCAAACAAACGGACTCAACTTCCTCAAGCGTTACATCGACCAACCGAGAGAACCGACGTTCGACGGGGTCGAAGAACAAGAAGAATGGGGCCCTGTGCTCGACCAACAACAAGTCGAAGCACTCATCTCTCCTTCGGGCGACGATCTTAGGTTTGGAAACTCTGAATTCGCAGACAACTACGGCTACGACTTTGACTCTCCACTCTTCCTGCTGAATAGAAGAAATAGAAATGGATTTGGATTCGAACGGAGAGAGCGGTTGGACGTAAAGAAACCCGGTCCTTGGTACCGAACCGTCAATAATTACGCTTTCGACAAAGATGACAGCAGAAATCAAAAGGTTTGATGAGTGTTGTAATTTCCTCCGGTTCTAAACCTGCATGTGAAACCATTCCAGAACAATGGAAACTGACCTTGAATTAAACACAGCTTAAAAGCATGCTTCCGACTCCTTGCCTTGAGCCTTGAGTGCTGTTGTGCGTAATAGCCTAACCATTATTGTACAGTTTTTACTACAATTAGTGTAGGACGAGTAATGACCCCACTGTGCTCCTGTATGTGCAGGCTAAACTACATAGAATAAAAGTAAAAATAGAGACAAGAGATAAAGTTGCTGCTTTCTAAGGAATTGAGTCGTAGAGCTCGCATAAATATTTAAAATGAAAGCCATTTGAAATAGTGAATAATTGAAAACGTGAGGTGAGCGATGGTACTTTGGGTAGGTATCATGTTACAACAGACGACGATGCTCTTATAACGGAGAGACAGACAGGAATTCATTGGCATGTGCAGGGATCCTATGAAAGTTGTCTCTTCTTGACTTATTGGGGAAAGAAGTGAAAGCGAAAATGCTTGTGGGGATGTCTCTGAGTCCCCACGTAATGCACGTGGGGAGTTAATCCGCTTTGCAACTACTCTTATTACCTACAAACGAGGATTTTAGATTTGAAGTGCCTGTGAGATTCCTCAAGATGATACTTCACAGACTAATGTTATAATATTATGAATGTCTGTGGTATTCCTCAGGGGAGGCTGTATCAACCAACCAATCCCGAGTTTGCTGCTGAGGGTCCTGCAGATATGGACGTTCCAAGCAACCAAGGTAAGCTTTCGACGTTTGAACTTTGACGCATGGAATTTCGACCCATTCGTCATTAGAAAGCATTCGAAAATCATGTTTAGAAAGTTGTATAGAGCTTTGTTCATTTTGTCATTGATGCAACGATGCAGCAATGATATGGGCACATAATTAGCCCAATTTGACTGGGATCAAATATACTTTCTTCTGTCACTAAAACGGAGAAAATGATCTCATTTTATAATATTAATGCCATAGATTGAATGTGTAGTCTATACATGAAAGGTTGTTGTAGATTTACAGACTCAGTAGTGCACGTGTGTGCACCATTTTTATTTTCAAGTCAACAGACTTTCACTGATTCTATTAGTTTCACTGCGATGATTTGTTCTCTCCCATTTCACGTAGGAGGAGTTTTCAGGTTTTCTATAATAATAATGATATTAGAATTTCCTGGAATTGTGATGCTCTTGACGTATAAAAAGCTCGATTTTTAATGGTGTACGGTGTCCCTATTGCTTCTTCACTGATTGCAATATACTATTATTATACTACACTGTCTCTTATTATAATAAAGCATACATGGAAGGTGAAAGTGTAGGATTACATAAAAATATACGCGTTTTCCCCATTATGGAGGTGAAACTCGAAGGCATACAACTTATTGTACTGATCAGTCAGTTGTGGAGAAATGTAAATCTTAAGTGGACAGAAATCTGAGATGGATATGCGATACCAATCACGAAAAATAAGCATTAGCATAAAAAAAGTAATGTACACTTTGTACACATGTTACACGTAACTTCTGCAAAGCTATTGCTATATATAATCATTGATAATGATAATTGAACAAAAGTGTCTTCGCTTTCAGTTTAGTTCATCTGATTATGCTCATTTACATGAAGAAGCTGTAGTTATTCTTTTGTGTGCTTCGCACTCTCAGCTTTCAATTGCGAAAAGTATGGCAGGGGTTTTTTTAACAACCTGCACTTTACATAAATAATGTTATACAGGGAATGATGGTAATTTTCATCTGAAGTAATATTTGCATTCATTTTAATATTTTACTAGGAAAAGTTCGGAATTTAGGAACTGTGCATGCTTGATGAAAATACAATTGCGTGTATTTAATACTTACTTCTATTTGGTCCAACGAATCTCTTATGCATTGTGTGATCTTTACATTCTCACAGACGCAGAGCAAAACGATGCCCCTCAGTCTGATGACTCAGGAAAATGGCAAAAGGCCGAAGAGGTACAGGTGAGATAAAACAGTTTGTAGCGTTTTTTTCGATTGGGTTCTGGCTATTTTTAGAAACTTAAAATATTAAGTCATGAATAAGAATGCATATGTAATGTTAGAAGCCAAATTATATAATAATGAACTACGCCATTTTGATCAGTCGTACAAGTTTGGTTTGCATCGTAGATTGTGTGTTGTTTTGTTGTTATATTTCGAAGAAAATTTTTGATGCAATATTTTGAATTGCTTATATGATAGTCTGAATTTGATTGAATGCAATGATATGAATACGCGATGTTTGTTATGACAGATTGGGCAGCTGGAGAAGAAGAATGCTCCAGTCAAGTTTGAGAAAAGCTTTCCTGTTTCGATGTCGCAGTTTGATGATGGTAGATTGGACATCATTGACACTTCGTATGCAAATGTCGTCGTTGATAAAAGGTATAACTGAAAGTTAGTAAGCAGTTAAAATATTGGATTATGCGATTGACATATTTACATTCGGTTGGGGTAGCGTTCAAGTCGATTGGAATGCTGCGAAGAATCTCGTACATGTTATTGCAGATTCCTTGGATATTGACAGTGACAACTTCAAAGAAATCACGTAAGTGAAATTCTATCCAAGTTGGACATGCATTTGTGGTACTCACACAGAAACGAGTGTTGTCTTACAAATTCTTGTTTGCTGTAGGCTGACTGATGATGTTGTCACATTTAAAGTGGAAACTAACGATAAAGGATTGAATGCAAGTGAAGTTGCTCGACGCATCCGTAAGTCTGATAATTACTATCGACCATCTTGTAGTTCTGTATTGTAACGGGGTGCTTTCAAATCACATCAATTCGATACTCATTTTAGCTAACGTTGCCGGAATCGTGGAACGCGAAACTGGAATAAAAATCCTTCGGTCGGATGTGGGAATGAGGGCAAATGTAAGTCATTCTATGCATTCACTTATTCGCTTGTCATGATTAATCGTCGCAAAAAGATAATCTCAATCAAGATTGATCATATTAATAAGAATAATCAAAAGACTGCTAATTAACTACTATAAATCAAATAACGTTGCTTATGACCTCTTTCCCCTCTTGGGAATATTTGCTGATATAAGCTTACGATACGAAAACCCTAATGACCCGGGCTCTTTATTTCTAAATTAATCTCGAATTTAGGTGAACTTTTATATGCTCACCCGCACCTACCTCTGTGATGATTGAATGAAAATCAGTTCACGTTTGCTAAAACGTGGGGTCTTTATTAGGAAAAAATTAAGCCGTCCTTTGTAACCTATCATCGTTTCCTACCGTTTTAAGAAAGAAAACAGTATCTTCTTTTGAATTACACGGGAAAATGTCAGAGTTAAGACAGAGCCGTGTGGCAATTTTGGACTTACTATATGACATGACTCGTTTTCCTACTTGTAAGTTGTAACCATTTCCTGCAAAATTCTTCATAAAAAATACCTCATGTTGCAAAAATATTCTAACTCAAAAATCCAAGCCGACTAGGTAGCTAATATTCTTGTGCTTCTGTGAGTAAAAGTGAGTTGAAATGAGTGAAAGACGAAGCGACTAAAAGGCCTGCTCAAAGTTGAAACTGAAAGTGGAAGTTGGAGTGATAGGATGAAAGAGAAACAGGACAGCAAATCCCCTGCAGAATTCTATTTCCTTCTGTTGCTCATTTTCTCCATGAAGAAAAACTACCACCATCTCTTTCGCTAGAGCTTCTTCTCAAATATCCACTTTTTCCTGTGTCTTCAACAGCAAACCATTCTGCAAAACTCCGTTTTCCCAGATCCTAAATACACTCTTTAAAGTGTTTGTAGAAAGATGAAGGGAGAAAGCGAGAGGCACTTGTTGTTCTTTCAGAATATTCCTCCCCGTGTATTCTTCACTTGTTGTGCTAATGCATTAAAATGAACATAAAATATTACGTTGATACTTTGCTACATCCCAAAGTTTCATGCTTTCTCTCTTTAGTGAAAGCAGCTTTCCCTTCGCTCTGATTTATTACGTGGTTTTTTCTTATGACTGGTCCGACCTGAGTACCTCATTAATTAATATTGCTAGCTGGGAGAGCATTGCAGATTATCAACCTCCTCAACGCATTAATACTGCGGACAACAAAGTGACAACTAGTTCTGCAGAGCATAAAAGGCTGGAAGTTGAATAGAAACTTCATAGATTGTACATTTGTATAGAAGACGGATTTACAATCACAAACAGAAGACTCACGGTCCATTGCTTTCTGGCATTCAGTCAGATACTCTTTCTTAATTAGGTCGTAGGAGCTTGTGCACATAACTTTTGCAAATTGTGAGTGATCGTTAGACAGCATAAAGAAAAGTTTGGTTATTTCACCTGACTGGGCACTCAGGATTGAGGAGGATGAGAAAACTGGATATAAATTAATTAGCAGACTCAGCCATATCCGAATTCTTTAATTAGTGTAATTGATACGTATGCTAATGAGGGACAGAGAGCCCAAGGCATCAGATGAGCAAAGCTGAGGTTTTCCAAATTAAGTATAAAAGTAAGTTTATATGTCTTCATATGTAAGTACTATATAGAAGAGATTGGAGAAGCAGAACTTGCAGAACGAGGCAACTGAGAAAACCGCAGAGAACATTTATTACCACGAGTAAGTAAGTAAATGTTCACAGGCTCACACTCGTGAATCCTAAGACAGTAGTGAACAAAAGTATGAAGAGCTTATGAAAGGTGATCTTTCATGTGAA
>JAQGBV010002395.1:0-11668 GCA_034698685.1 Isotomurus pseudopalustris | reverse complement strand
TTTTAAGTTAAATACAAGTTGTTTTGAGTTTCCAAGCTTAGCTGGTTTCAAATGATTAAGCATAAAACACAAAATCGAAATGGAAAAGTTTATTTTGAAACTAGATTGGATTTAGCCTATTCTTGAATAAACCTAACCTTTGAACTCAAATTTGACTTAAATTCCTAAATAAGAGACGGATACTTGGTTAACATGCAAAATTTTACGTGTCTATTGTAACAGAGAGTTGAGATATGTCCAGTTAAACATCATGTCAAATAACTACAAACACTCTCTGTAGTTATTATAAGACTCCTATTTTTAACTTAACCAAAACTTACATTTTGTGTGAGAACCTAAACATTTTCATTTTAAACGCCTAGTTCCTCTGCTTCATACAAGTGGCCCTATAGTTATAATAGCAGGCAACTTATAAAAACAAATGAACGCCATGTGGTCCCAGACTTTTGGTCGCATGGATCAACATGTTGGGAATTGCGTATGAATCCCATTAAAGGAATAACTGGCCTTAGTTTATGAATTAAAATTCATTAAATGAAAATGAGTGAGCAGGATCCATCAAACCCATCAATTCGTTTATTTTGTCCTTGACTTGTCACATGACATTTTACAATATCTTGATTACGTAAATATTATGCTAATTTAAATTTTAAATGAAGTGTATTGATTAAGGGTTCCAACAAAAACACCCCCTGTTATTAATTGTTTGACCACAACCAGTCACCTGGTTCACCATATGATCAAATCCTGCATTGTGTAAAGTCTGTATACCTCTTTACGTGGATCTGTACTCAAGATTTGAGAGACATAAAACACTGTTAGTACTTACGATTGACATACCATAAATGGTGAAAACCCATGTATGGGACAAGATTTGCTCGTCCTACTTTCAATTGATCTGTAGCATTTCCCTAACTCATGTTCACTATCTTCCCGGAATTCAAAAGTTACAGTGACATTAATAGTCTCTGGTTTCTGAATATCCGGAACTCTGATAGGCTCATTCGACATGGATGCTTAGTACTGATTAAGAATTTCTGGATCGAACGTAATCTCATGCAAGGGAGAATCCGTTCACTTTTTTTGTGTCCACTGTGAATTATTCATTCTGCACTGCGCTTTTTTTGTCTTTGTTGATAGCTTTTGTCAAATATGTGTTTAAAATCATAAGTCGGGCTTTTGTCTCTTAATTGGGTCTCCTTTTGTTACTGTTATAGTATTTATCTTAACGGTTTTAAGTATCGTATCGGGTCTATCAAAATCTTAGGAATGTTTTTTATTGAAAACGCCTACGTGTGTCTCTGATATATATAAGCATATTTTATTCGCATCCTAGGATTCTATAGATTGGAGATCAAATTTGCTTCTCAAATCATTTTGTCAGGTATGGGAAGTCATCGCCTACAGCAACTCCCCATTCCCTCCAATACATTACAAAGAGGCAAGAACAAAAAGCGTCCTCAAAAGTGTACAGTAGATTGTGAGCTTAATTTTTAGCACCAACTGCTGAACCTTAAATAACTAATTCATTTAGGTAGTAATTTCGTTAGATAATGAAGATATGACAGTTCTATTAATAACAACTAATTTTGAGCAAAAACTTAATCACCCTACACGGGCTCGATAGTAAGCGTAGCAAGCTCATCTTTTGATAGACACAAGAAACCATGCAGAAGTACTTTGTTTCAAAATTTGAACTCGATCGGATGCATACTCGCAGAAATCTGTTCGGAACCAACTTACGCGACTTCTTAGAAACGGGATTAATTCAGTTTCTAAGGTAAATAATACACCTATGTGTCAAGTGATCATTTATAATTCACAAGGGCGGACTTATTACCAGTAATAAAAATGATTTTCTCATTTAGGTTTGAAATACATTAGCTATAGTATAACATAATATTACAAATTCTGCACTTTGGGACTTAAGCACTTGCCACGTGTAGCTCAAGTATCACAGCGGAAATAGGTTTCCAAAAGACAAACCGCCAACGCTTTCTCTAATAGACAGCCACGTTTGGTGATCGTAGCTTTCTTAGTTTTTGAGTAAGTCGCGAAACATAAAGATAGACGGACGGCCGGACACTTTACGTGTTCCTATAGGCCCAAATAACTAAGCTAAACATTGTGGGTCTGTCAGCTCATTTTATCGCAAAAGTTAACACAGATAAAACAAAGGAAAATTAAGTTACATTTTCTCCTTGTCATTCTAAACATAGTGTATCTGCATGTTAGTGTCTAGAATTTACCAGTTCCAGAAACCCAGAAGGGACAACTTTGTATTGTTCCAATTGAAAACTGAATAATTAATCAAAGCTTCGATTGCTTAAAGGCCATAAAATTTTATCATGCGTAATATATATTTTAATTATCTGCTTTGATAATTTAACTAACTCTAGAATACTACGATCAGCATTTCTGTGACATTGGTTAATTGTCCAAACTTCAGTGCTTTAATTTTAGTGTAGGAGTTATAACAATTGAAGGGTTGCTCAATAAAACATAACGTTGGTCGATGTGACAAAGGAACAATAAGTTAAATTTTGAAGGCTAAAGTAATCACAACTTATGGCGAAGTAATTCAAGGCGTGTGTTGACTGGCATCATTCTCTCTCAACAATCCGACATTAAATACTATTTTGCAAGTTCAGTTTGTTCTTCAAGTAATCTCATCTATTTCATTCGTTAAAACATACATGTCTTTTTACAAAAGTTATTTTTTAAGCAATTGAACGTTTATACCAGCGTCAAAATAACATTTCTGGGTTTAAACTGGTGTTCAGTATCAGGGCTCCTGCCGCAGTTTAGGAAGGAGTAATAAACTTTACCAATCGGTCAACCATCAGGACACTCGTGGGCACCATAGCTGTTGAAAGTTTCCACTAACTGTTGAAACCAGCCGACCACACTAAGGTAAATATAGTTATTCTGGAGTTCTGCAGTGTGTTTGTAGTTCTGATTATCTGAAAGCAAGTAACATAACTACTGCAGAGTTTAACATCAAGAAGCAACCGATATTAAATTTCCTTATTGCACTGTTGTTGAATGTGGACTTAATTAAGTGTTGAAGTGCATTAAATTTTAGAAATCGAATATTCACTTTCTCATCGGGAATATTATACCTTTGACCAACTGTTTTACTCTAAGCGTGAAGACAAGAATGGTATTTGAAGAACATTTAAAACAAATTCAATCAATTTTAGTATTTTGAAAAGAGAAATATTGTGACAAACTGCCAAGAAGGATGAAATGTAAGAGGCAGCTTTATTCTGTATGACTGTTAGCCTGATTTCAGTACTTAATAACAGCACAATTGGTTTTTTTGTGCCATTTATCTGGGCATTCAATATCGTTGAAAACTAAAAAACTCAGTGCCAATGAAATTTTTCTATTTTATATAATTATTTAACAGCAGCCGTTTGTATTCTAGGAACCTACAAACACAAACACGTCTGCGAATTTTTTAGTCGTGATGTGGTCAGGATTTCTAAGATTTATATGTAATCTTTTTAAGACTTTTTAACAATTTATTACTATTATTACAAACGATGCTTTGTCTTAACTTTAGGTGTTTATTGAAATGCACACTGCCAATGTGCACGCTATTGCGCTGTTATTGGTGTTACTGCGCACTTCGCTCTGCATAGTGATACTCCCTGAGAGGGGACAACCTACATTGCCAGGCTGTATTTGTCCAGAGTCCCCGTACTATCCGAAAGAATATTGTGGCTGGGAGATGATGCAATGGAACAACAAAAGCAAACAGCCCGTGTTGCAGGAAGATTGTGAGGAAGAAAACTCATACTGGTGCCCTAGTCCGAAAGTGCAAAGCCGACTTATTATGATCTGCATAGATACAAAATGTACGCAAGGAAGACCAGACTTGCCGCTGGAATATCATCCAGCAATTCAAAAAAGGAATTTTAGATGGTGTGTAAATGACACGGGTGAGTTGATATCCAACAATAATCTTCAAAATGGTCTTATCAAAAATTTAAGCAACCAAAAATTGTATTATTCAATGTATGATTTTCAGATGCCATTCGAGAAATTTATTCAAAAAAAAGCAGGCTCTTTAGTTAACAAATCTGCTTTGGCAAGTCTGGGTTTTCAAACTAATTCATATTTAATAAACTTAGAATAAAAAGTTTCAGTTAATAAAAAGTTTCTGTTATGAAAATGTTTGCAGTCAATACGTTTGATTGTCTCACGATTCGCGTGCCAAAACATCTAAAACCTTGAAGATTGACCTATAGTGTGTGAGTGGGTACTCAACTCGGACTAAATGTTGCGACCTATTGAAAAACCTGTGGCCTAAATGGATATCTGTGATATCATTGGGGTAGGATGAGACCTAAGGTCATCATTCAGGTCACAGAATCGTTTATGACAACGTTGTTGTTGTACACTGCGTAGGATATATGCGAGGTCATTTATGTCAATTTTTAGGTCAATCTGACCTCTGTGTCTGTAATAATTAAGCGACAAGCGCGGTCATTCATGGGCTTACCTAATGTAACATACAGTTAAATTATATCATATTTAAAAGGTCATTTCATCCAATTTGTAGGTCATAGCTATATGCAATTATTGGAGTATAATTAAGAATCGCATAACGAACAATAAGTGCTATTTAGAAATCCTCCGACGGTCCTCGAGTTATAGCGATTTCAAAAGTCCCTAATTTCCTTACGGCCTTATGCATAGGATAAGAATATTTATTCCTAGTTAAATTCCCTATCCTTTCCGACCACCCGACCACGTACTTTTTGAATTGGAGGTCTCTTCTTGCCCCAACCTCTCCTTCCGCATTCAGTTGCATTCCGACCATCCGACCTCATTCCTTTACCTCCTTAGGGAAATTAGGAGATGAACTCCCAACCTCATTTCTCCTCTCCGACTTCCTCGCGTCCTTTTCACCGAGGAAGAGGGATTCAGTCTAATGCGCTCGAATGGGAAGGATGTGTTATCCCTTCCCAGAGCTATCTCATTCAAGGAATCATTTAGTGTTAGTTTCCTCGTATTTGTAATTACAGTTTAGGAATTACATAATTTATATTCTACTTATTAATAGTAAATAAAGTTCTTTCATTGTTTCTTTACAATATTAAAAGACTTTGTTACTCTACACTCTTTTATTCCTCACCGTAGATTCCATCCGACTTTCCAACATCGCTGGAGTCGTAGGTCAAACTTACCAGGACGTTACAAACTGGAAAAAATGGAATCAATTAAGGGATTGTTTCAAAGAGTAGTCAGATCGGAAATTCACAACGCTACCTTAAAATCTACACCTGTATTAGCAACCAAATTGACGCATTGCCTCGTTTTGGGATTATTTTGATTCATGTTGTAACTAAATTTTCAGTTTGTTTATTTTTTAAGATGTACGATTTGTGAAAACCTTGGTCATTGATGAGATTATTACTAAGGAAATTCCAAATTCAGTTTTGCACAACCAGCATGACTTATATGCGACTCAAAGCGTTTTTGTTTCAAAATTATGGGATACGTAAATGTTTTATTGTTCGACACTCTATCTCATAAAATAAAACCACAACATTGTCAACATTGCATCATTACGATTTTAATTCCCATACTGCTAGTACAAAAAGCCACACAATTCAAATTCGAAGAATCGCTGCAAATAGGACCTCATATATACTTATAGGAAACATCAGAAAGAAATTTTAAATTCTGAAATCAATGCGGGTTATTTTCAACTGTCAAATTGAACTCTAAATCCTTATGGACAGTTCGGAATTCCTCAGTTTCACAATTCAAAAGAAAAACAAAGCGAGAAGAGACCCTCAAATAACTTTCTCATAACTTTTATGACTTTGACCGATTTTAGGTAATGTATATAAATATGGACTCAGCTCTGGTAATACATTATACTCCATATGAATGAGAAATAGAGACCCTCAATTTATACCTACCTGTTTCTTACTAAGACAAACAGACAGTTTCAGTTTCTTTACTAAGGATGTTTCAGTAATACTTCTAGCCACTTACTGTGATTGTACTTGCATTCCCATTCCAGCCACTCAACTTAACACGTACATTAAAGCATCCCATACTCCAGCTCCATTCGTGACACTCTCTTACCATTAATATTTTACGAGTCTCTTGAGTTCTCTCTGTCAGTGACTAGAGGAGTTCGAGTTGTTTAGTTTTGTCTAGGGCAGCAGCTACAACGGCTCAAATTCTACAACTCTGCTTTTACACATAACATAAGCCTGACTACAATCACTTCTGACTAAGTGTTCACCTTGAGTTATTAGTTATAATTATTACAAAACTCCAGCAGAATATTAAATAACTATGCTTCCACACTCGAGAGAATATCAGGTATTCTGGGCTTAATTTACTACAAACTGAACAGTATTAAAATCCTATTCTCCAACAGCAATTAAAATACTTTTTTACTTGTTACTTTCCAAAGGTGTTCTTAAGAAGAAGAAGGTCGAAAATGTGATAACTGCTGAGTTCACTCTGCCTCGGGTTTTGGAGAACGCGGATGGAGCAGAAGGGTATTTGCTTATTCCAACCGAATTACGTCATCATCAAAATCCACTGCCACAGAATTGCAACGAAGTGGAAGCACTTTCGTCAACAACGTAATGTTTCAAAGTTATTCGCCAAACAGACTTTTCTTTCAATTACATTGCAGTAAATCATAATTGTGTGTAGGTTTGACATTCGATTGGACCGAGGAGATTCGACATGGAAGTTTGGCATCGACAACAATTGGCTTTGGAATCTCTCTGAGAACCACAATTCAATCCGAGGCTCAGTTTACTTCCGCTCAAAATCATTCGGGAGCTGGGAACAATTTGAATATGTGAAATGTAAGTTTTAATTTCGTAATCAGATTTATTCATTTAATCGCATCGCATGACATCATGTCCCAAAGTTTAACTGCCTCGTAATTTACATCAGCTAAATATTTTTAAATAGGGAATATTTTCTTTTGAATTGTAAGTAGTAACACGCCAGTTTGAGTTTATAATTACATTTGTTGCCGCGATGTTAGATCCTTAAATTGTGCGCTGCTCTATTTCGACAAGAAAATTAAATTGGTTGCAGAATTGGCCATTAAGCTTACAAAACTGAAATGGAAATTTATTGGTGCTACATTTTATCCTCAGATTTTGTCGTTGAGTCGCCTGAAGATTTAAAAGATGTTGAACCGAGAATCTTTGTATCCGTATTACGTCAGAAATGCTGGAGAGCTCCTTTCTCGCAGGCAGATTGGAGATGACTTTAAAACTGGAACAATTTGTCACCGAAGAAGATGACGAACAAGAGGCTGTGTTGAATAAACATCGGGTGAAAATGAACAACTTGTTGCTTCCAACCTCACCAAAATCAAATCTGCGTATCAAAGTGGGTGATGAGGAGTTCTTCGTCCACATGAGACATCTCAAAGTATTCAGCGCTGTGTCCGAGGCTTTGTCGAAATACGTCGACGGAAGTAACTGGGATTGGTCGGATAAGGTGACGTCAGATTCAATGCAAGGTTTACTGCGATTTATTTATTACGATGAAGTTGACGCAATCAATAAACCCGAGGTTGCTTTTCAATTACTCCAATTCAGTCGTCTGTATCAGGCAGAATCACTTTCCTAGATTTGTTCTCTAAAGCTGCTGTCTTTTACCGTGAGATTACATTTCCTGATGTCTTTGAAAGGTACTTGTTCGTCAGAATTTGTGATGAATTTAAGAAATTAAGAATATATTTATGTGGGGTCCTTCACATTTAAGCAACTCATGCAGAACTCAAAATTTCCTATATTTTAGGAACCACTTTTAATAATGTTGAAGGATTGAATTTTGATTTGATGGACAGGAACGCAAGCAAATATGACACAGATGAGTTGCAGACTTTGGCCCGGGGGTACGAATCTGGAGTTGGCGTTGCGGCGTTGGTTGAGATACTTCAATACGAAAAACCAATTCCACCTGTGCGCCCAGAAGAGCCGATTTCTGTGCCTGCACCTGCGCTTGCACCTCGCCCTGTACATAGATTTCTAATGCAATTTTTCGAAATTTAAAAACCAACAACGTTTCAAGGAAATTTATGTTTGAATGTTCTTCCCATAACTGTCTACATACCTCTCGGCTTAGGACAAAATCTGGGGTGAGTTTAACTTCTACCTCGTAAAAACAGTTATTTGTTTACATTAGATTTCGAGTCAATTGATCTAAAAAGTAATACTTAATACTTATTACATCAACTGTCGATATAAGTAGTAAACGTCAATTATTTTTGGATACCTTAATTTTAGTTGTTGTCAAATATTTGGACATTTTTAGTAATGAATGCAATTATGATTATGCATTTTAATTATCTTTGCATGCATTCATGTATTCGTAGTACTAAACAACGAAATCCCAGTATCGAACGAAATCTCAGTTTTTCATCATCTTCATATTTTCAAGCCACTGTCTATGAATAAATAATGTCTTGTAGTAATGA
Organism: Isotomurus pseudopalustris; assembly: GCA_034698685.1. Lineage (NCBI taxonomy): Eukaryota > Metazoa > Arthropoda > Collembola > Entomobryomorpha > Isotomidae > Isotomurus > Isotomurus pseudopalustris. The sequence goes on along the minus strand of JAQGBV010002395.1, from coordinate 3,186 downwards.
GAAAAGTAGAAATCGTGAGAAGATGTGTTTTCCAGTTGTGATTTATGGACGCAAAATTTTGCCAGCGTCCGTTCTTGAATAACCTGTTAACGGGGTATCATCATAGTCTCCAAGAAAACATTAAATTATGCTGTTAGACACTCTGATAATAAAGACTCGTTAGACGAAGATTAGCGTGTTTTCTTTGGTCATGATGAAAAAATTTTCTCAACTACTATTTAAACCCAGATTTTATCATTCAAAGTTTGGTGAATTTTCCAATTTATTGAACTATGATGGATCTGGAACAAGAAAGTTAGGATATCATCGCTCAATCCATTGCACTGCTGCCACTGGAATCCTGATGTATTACCAATCCGTAAAAAATCAAGATACATAAAAATTTCGCACAGGATGTTTTTTTATTGCAACTTTATTAAACTGCTGTGGGATTTCACATTAATTTATTCAAACTAACTAGCTGTGAAGTTAAAAGGTCTATAAGTAATACTTACATTGCGTTGGTTTTCGTAGTTGTGACATTCCAAGAATAAGAAAGTAATTGAACTTGAATATAAACACGCACACACACCAAGTAGACCTTGACATGCCTGCTCTATACTAAAGAACGTGGTAATTCATTCTGCTTCTCTGTCACAAGAATATTGATCCGAAATATTGATTGTTCAGAGTATTAAATAGGTCACGCACGATTAACACTAATATTATTATCAGTATAAATTCGTGCTTTAATTGTATTATACTGTATAATTGTTCAAATTATGCATCCAAATCGAACTCCTACGTTAACAATAACCATCCAAACTCACGAAACTAAATAGCCTTCTGTACTGGAATTGGATCCGTCAGGCAGCCAGATTAATACTTTGTAACAATACATAAGTAAGCAATGAACAATAATTTACATTCATACTAATGCAAGCTATTTAAGCAAAAGTGCGATTTAACATGAAATTGATTTAATTATTATTTAATAAGCTGCTTAATGTTCAATATTGCCTGCATTCTTCTATGCGACATTAAATTACTTAATAAGCTACTTAATATGTATATTACTTGATTAAAACATTAGTTTATCCACGTGAATTATTAAAACGTGACTGTGAATCTATGTGCTTAATATGATGTTTCAAATTCGATGAATATTTTTTAAATTGCGTTTGATTTCCAAGATATAGTGTTCATAAAGTAAATGGACACCTGGGCTTGAATATATACACACACAACAAGTGGACCTTGATATGACTATTAATTGAATATGACTATTAATAATACTAATGAACGTGCTAATTCATTCTGCTTCTCTGTCACAAGAATATTGATCCGAAATATTGATTGTTCAGACTATTAAATAGGTCACGCACGATTAACACTAATATTATATTCTGCATGCAAGCGTAACTATTTTTTAGTTTACATCCGGCCGATTGAGATTGTGCACTTCAACATCTACGTTTATAAAACCCTTCAAAAATAAAAAAACAATAATTATTTGGTACCTATAACGAACCTCGATCCCTTATGCGTCCATATTAATATTTCAAGTGTCCTTTTGCACATTCAAGTAATATCGCAGTGGTTTTGGTTCTGCTAGGTTGATTATTACACAAAAATTACCTCACAAAACACGATCACCTTAATTAACCCACGATAACAGCAAGCGCCCCAGGGCAAAAACAGTAAATACTTAAGGTGATTTGGTGTAAAGTCCTTGCATTCTTTCTTTAGTATACGGCCTAGTTCACTTCTTACGGCTCATGTTAATTTTTTGCAGTTGGGCAATTAAATTCTGTGAGTTCAATAACCTGATAACAAACACCGTGTAAAATTTTGAAATTTTGAAGGGATTCCACAGCGGTGTTCCATGAATCTGCGTTTTTGTCACCTTCTTAAGGAACTTCCTGAAAGTTACTTGCGGTCCACGCGCTTATTACATTTATCTTTTTGCATCCTTTTTGAAATAAACTGTTTTCGTTTGATCCCGTTTGTTCTCTGCTTTGATTGGGAACAATATTTTCAGAACGAGGGTTGAGATTTTCAACATACTCTCTCTCTGGAGTCTCGTTTACAAAACGGAGATTTGGAACGGATTTGCTGCGAGTCATCCTTTGGTTCACACGCCGAGTTGGAGTATTCTCACCAATCTCAGTTTGGAAGTATTTAGAAAGGAGAAAGGCAATGACTCTGGCCACAACGTTGAAAACGCTGAACAAACTAACGTCAAAAATCATTCCCCAAATTCCACCGATAACTCCTGTAAAAAGAAAGAATACTCATGTACACAATTTGTTTGCATGCATTGTTTAAAAGCAGTTTCAATTGTAACTGAAAAGTTTGAATTTACCACTAAATTAATAAGACTTACCAAATAGAATGTTAAACCCAAATTGCAGTTTCCTTTCTCGGATGGGAACGGAATTAGAAGCTTGCGTGATATGAACGATGGATGTTGGACGATTTTTTCTGCAAAAATATTTTAATGCTTTACGCTAATTTGAAGTCACAAGAGGCAAATTTAAACTTACGTCAGATCCCGAAAGTGTTCATTAAAATACGTTCCGTTGTAATAAGGAAGCAGAGACACATCAGCATCGTACTTAACTTCAGTGCATGGAGAGTGACACACAGGGTGTCGACAAATTTGATCATAACCTTTTTCTCGTATTTCAGCTATAATGAAAGCATTCCGCCATAAATTTCAAATTTCAAGGATATCACTCAAGATCGTACGTACCTATCTCTTTCTTAACGCACTTGGCATTTTTGGGGCCGCAGAGGCGTTCCTTGTCTCCACCTAAATATTATTTATGTAACGTACAGATTGAAATTTAGGAAATAGGTTACCACTTTTCACTTTGTGTTAAGTGGTAAGTGTTAACTTGCTTGCGTTATGAGATAATTACCGCTTTGTGTAAGAAGTAGACATTTGCAAGCCGATTGGATTTTAGTTGCTAAACATTCCTGGTGACAATTAGCTGTCGTGTAGAACTTGAAGTTGCTTAAAGGGTTTTCATCTTGAAAGTAACATTTTCTCTTTTCCTGAGTTAAATTGATATTTGGGTTAATTAATGGATACAAATAAACGTAGAAATATTCAAGCAATTCTAAGTAACTCACAATACTCAGTGATCTGATTTCCTGGTCAGCAAATGTTGCCTCGGTCTTTACCTTCGCAAACGCCTCAAC
>JAQGBV010002394.1:0-11668 GCA_034698685.1 Isotomurus pseudopalustris | reverse complement strand
GGTTGTCCGTAAATTACTATTGCAAATTGCCAGCATCAATAAAACAGGACAAAAGAAAGCATTGAATCATATTATAAAATGTATTTTCCATTTATGACATCAAGTTGAGAGTTGAGAGTGCCCATTGTATTGGATTCCTTGATTACACAAAGCAAAGCTTTCTCCTCGTGATAAAAGGGTGTGTGATGATGTGAGTTTATTTTTCGTATATTCTTTCGTATTGATGATAACTCAAGGGTACTGAAGGACAGGGAAGGGTATTTTTAGATATTTAGATTACAGATCTATACATTATGTGTTATAGATGATAGAGAATAATCTGAGTAAATTAAGCTCATGCAGTGCAGTCAGCACTAGTCAGCAGTATGTGCAGCGTTTATTTATCAGACAACGGGTTACAATTGGATGCAAGCCATGCAAGAATATCACAAATGGAAAGCTTTTTAGGAGATATTTCATTTCCTTTTGGTTTTAATGACTTTCCGGTGGTGACGCTGGAAGTTGGACTTTGTGCGCCTTTTAGTTATCATTAACAGACTGTCATTAAAGGTATTGGGAATAAATAACGGGTACATTTAGCGTGGCGAAACCATTTGGAAAGAAATGTGTAGGACAATTACTCTTTAGCGATGCATTCAAAGACTTGATTTACGTCAGAAGTTATCTAATAATAATAATGGTGTGCATAATATTATAATGTACAAATAAAGACCAAGCTCTCTCGTCTCTTGACAGTTTCGATTATGTTGTTAGAATAGAAAGTTTCCCATTGCTCATCACTTCACATCACATTAGACGTTAAGCAATTATGTGGGGAACAAATGAAAGCTTAGAAGCTTTCTACGAATCATTAGTAGAATGTTGTATAGTGAATTCTTGCACGATTTATGATTATCATCACTTCGACCACACACCAATTGAAGACACATCAACTCTCAACTCACTCGACTCATTTGATGAAGCAATTTGTACTATAAAAAGAACTGCCAAATGTCTGAGTGTGTGAATAGGAAAGTAAATGCAGCGACAGGAATTTGAGTGAATGCCTTCAGTGACATTACATAATGACGTGTGGCACTGAAAACTAGAGAATTTCACGAGGAAATAGCGTTCGACTAAGATGAAGAAGTAATCTACGAAGGAATATATATATTGAATGTTAGAATTGGTGTGTGTGTGTGTGTGTGTGCGAAGAATAAATGGAATTGAGAAGGCTGAGTCACATAGGTAACTTCCTCCTAAACACATTCTTCCAAGTTCTTATTGCACAAGACGAAGAAACTTCCCATCGCATCAATCAAGAGATGTCAAGAAGCTCTCTCACTTCCATTCTCCGTCTCTATTTTCCAAGTGACTCCTCCTTTTAAAAATATATTTGGACTTTTTACATCGATTGCACTCCCAAATCTCATCACACATCGCGTCTCCTCTCTTTGGGGACTTTCTCAGACTAAAAGTGAAGTCTCTCCTTGCTCAGCTTATACCCACTTAAATCCTTTTGCTAATAGTCTGAAGCTACTCGTACTCGTCTTGAGACATGTCGTGTCCTTCTGTTCAAAGTATACTCTGAACTATAAAGTAAGTAGTAAGTTAGCAGTTTTTGGCAGTTCTAGAGAAAACATTACTCACAAAATACCCTTCATGGTTCTAAGAGTGAGATTGACTATTCTACCAGAAGAACCAATAAGACAGAGTATAGAGTATAGAGAGTGTCTTCTATAATATATGATTAGTTGAACTTGAGTTAACGTTGGTTGTTGGTGTGCTTCACATTTCTCTCCCATCAACCAAACTCACTTTGACTTTCACAGAAACTAATCTATTGAACCAGAAAGGTATCAATCTTGGGCTCTCTTCGCTCCCTCCTCCCTTCCCTTCAAATAACTTGAAGCAAACAAAATTTAAACTTTCTCCGAGCTTAGCATCCATCCCTTTTATGTCCTGAGGCTTCTCTAGCCTCTCTTACATTTAAATGCCATTAGGAGTGTAGAAACTCACCTCAAGGATGTAGTAATAATAAGGCTGTAGTTGTTAAATAATATTTACCGCGAGTGTGTCCTGTTATTATTCTCTCTCGCAGTGGGGGAGGGAGCAGGTTATTTGAGATGTATAGTTCCGTAACACAACACGAAACTCTCCAGCGATTAGAGTGATGGGAGTTTTGCGTTGCTTGAGAATTTGAGATGAAGGAGAAAGCAGAAAGCGCAACAAAAGAGTCAAGAGTCCTTATCACGAGGTAAGTAGAGCGTGTCAAATTCTAGGGAAGTACGAAGTAGTGAGGAGTACTTTGACGTAAGTTGAGGCATAAGAAGGAAGGTCGAGACTTAGGAGAGAGAGAGAGATGGACAACGCACTCATCGTAAGATCGTAACTATATCCCCAAGCATAGGTCACTGTATGCAAGTAAACGTGATATAAAGAGACCACGCGACTATACACTTACACACACACACACACATTGATGAATGTGATCGATGGGATGAGAGATGCTTTCTACCGAAATGAGGAGAAATCTCAAAAAGGACTTTCTCTCTTGGACTTGGGAGTTAATCCACTTCTGATCTTTTATGGGTACTTTACAGAGTTTGTTAGGGACATGGAAGGAGTAAGTGTGGGTCTCATCTTTTAAGTTGAATGAGGGTGAAAGCAGCAGCAGCAGATGTTGGAGAAAGTGTGGGAGGCGTACGTACATGTATATATATATATATATATTTGACATTATAGAAAGTATATATAGTAGTGTTGTGTGAGTGAAAGAATTACCTTCTGTAGGATTAGTGGAAGCGTCTTTATTATTGTGAGTGATAGCTTGGGTATTTTGGATAGGTGAGACGATAGAGTCATTCCGTCTTGTGGGGGTTTGAGCCAAAGGGTCACGAATCACATTGAGGGATGTACATCTAGAAACTGAGGATTGGAGGGGAGTTTCCACTGAAGCGGGGGTACCACAGCCAGGAGACACATGCTCTTCTTCACCTTCTTCCACGTCATCCACGTCTGGGTCAACGCGACAGAAACCTATGAATGCTCGACACAATCGCGTCAGGCATCTCCACCGCTTAGAACACCATGCTGGGATCGCCTGAAACCACAAGAAACATCGCCCATTATTACTTTACCACGAAGATGGGACTACACAGTGTGGACTTTCTCAATGGGATAATGGTGAATATGCTCCCTTGGGAATATTCTTGAATAGTCCCATTTTGTAATTTTGTTGGGTAGAAAGGTGAGTGAAAATATGTACATAAAAATTAATTAAATTCAGCGTATTCAATTTCTGAAATGAAATACTAAAGGAAAGTCTGCGTTTTATTGTAATGTTGAATGTGTGGAATGGAATGAAAAGTTTTGAATGGAGAGCGGAGAGGGTTTTATATTATGGACACTCAACTCTCTAGAGTGTTTAAGTATGTTGCAATTTGTCTCGATTTGGGATTTAACAAAAGCACAAATCCTTATTAACTGGAGTGAGTAGAAATCCAAGTACACTCACACAGGACAAACGTGTTGCTTTTACATTTGTGTGTGTGTGTGTGTGTGGATATATAAATTAGTATATTTATAGTGTTGGTTTGGGACTGTTGGGACTTTTGGGGAAGTGAATGAAGCCTTTGTGCACTTCCACTTGAAAATTAGACACTCTTGCCAAGTGAAACTTAGACTTTTGCAAGTTGTGAGAACATCCTGGAGGGACGTTTACGGAGAAATTGTGAAAACCCAAAGAAAATTTAATTATGCTGTCACCTAATTGAAATAAATAGAATGGAAGGTATTGAGCACAGACGGAGGGAGTTAGCTAGTTAGGATCTCGCTGAATCAACTATGTAGATATATTTCTAGTTTTCTAGATGTACTTTAGAACAGTTTAGACGCGAGACTGCATTATATAGTGTTAGGGTTAGTTGATAGGAGTGGAAAAGGTTGGAAGTAGTTACTAGTTAGTTTCTCGTGAAGTTGCTTTCACCAGAAAGTTAAGCATTTGAGAAGTTGTGTGAGGAGGACTAATAATATTGTACCCATTGGGACTCCGGAAGTTGAGACTTACTCTCGAGAAGATGAAATATGTAACAAGTTCTTGTGAGCTCCGTGTTCATTTTCAAGTCTTTACCGTTCATATATATTATTATCCTATAGGTTTCCGTGCACTACCCATTAAATGGCATTATCTTTCAGCTTTCTCCCTCTGAGGACACACGAGGAAGATTGATGCCAATAATTTTAAGTGATTTATCATTATGTGAAGTAAAGTGGGCTTAGTGTAAATGGATTTTTAACTCGTGTGACATACATGGGATGTGTGTTGTGTGTGTGTGGGATGGAGAGAAAGTGTGCCTGTGCCTGTTGTACGTAATAGGTACTTGTGTACTGAACATGGAAGAATGCCACAAGTACAAGTACTATACATTATACACAAGTCTTTGGAAATTGGCAATCGATCAGTATCAAAGTATCAACCGTGTAGTTGAAGTTGTGTCATAGGAAACTTGTTTTTGCAAGAAACTTTCAAAAACTCGTGTGGGTCGTTATATCATTTTGAATGTAGACGCAGATACTCTTCGTCGTTCTCTCGGCCCCCTTCTTTTCTGCAACACATTACAAGATTACAACTACCGGAGAAACAAACTAAAAATGAAGAAAAAGTTTCCACGAGTTCCCATACTTTCTCTGGAGCTTTTCATGATACACTTGAAATCTATAAAACCTTTCACAGTAAGTGGCGGCTCGATTTCCATCTCTGCAAAGTTCTTCTGATCCAAGTTGGACATACAGAGCACTGACTGAGTGTGGATGTGTTCTTTTAAGTTTCTTAAAAGTTTAAGGATTCAGTCAATAACAGAGATAGAGAAAGTGCGCTTTATGCATGCAATCCACTCCTCCCCTACTACTCCGATTATCTCTGGAATGGAGAAAAAGAAACTTTTTTTCTGTTGGAGTGACACAAAAAAATTCCAAACATTTTTTCGTTCCTCATGTTCTTCCTGTCTTTCTCTCCGTTGTGTGTAGTGAGAAAAGTTGTCTCTTCGGTGAAATTGTGAAATAGTTCGTCTGTGTGGCTTATCAAGTGTAACAACACACCCGGTTCCGGTGGAGTTTCTGTGTGGGAAGAAACACACATTCTTTTTCGGTTCTTATCCCTGAGGAAATTATTACTGGAGTAGGATACTCTGTGACAGAAATAGGAAGTAGTGGGTCTGCAGGGTCTTCTTTGGTGTGCATTAACAACACTAAGCTGAGGTGATGATGATGAGCGACTTAATGTTTGGAAAGGTCACGTTGCAACGTATAAATGTACACATAAGTATAGTGTGAATGTTTAGAGAGGAGAGATACTTTTGTTATGAGATGGGATGGTTGAATTGTCTCTCTCTTGTCCTTTAGTTTTAGTTAAGCCTACCTCTCTCCCGTCCTTCCTACTGGGTCCCATCTTTTGTGCTTACAGAGAAAGCAAACTTAATGATTTCTCATGACTGTGATTTGTGTTTGTGGCAGGAATCTCTTGTGACAATGCGAAATATCCTCTTAAGTTGCACTTTTACTTTCCCTGCCAAAATGATATTTTGCGGAATTTATGTCAACTCCAGTCCTTTCGCCTTTCTTCTCCAAACATCTGAATTTCTTCAGATAAGAAACAAAAGTTTCTTTTGTTTGAGCCTCAAAATGCTACAAAGCACACAGTGAGAGAGAGAGAGGGAGGATAGTTATCTTTTTCCAGGATTCTAGTTTTCTAGTCTCATCGTCTAGTCATGAGAGTTCTTCTGTATTTTGTTGTTGTTGTTCACAGACCTTGAGAATTGAGAACCTGCTGCTGTGCTGTGTGTCTTTGGATCGGACATGTTATTCTACTCTAATGAGAATGACGACGAAGATAATGATGAGCTTGCAGTTTGCAAGATTCGACACAAAATTGTTTTTATTTGAAGAAACATAAAGGAAAAGTGGAGTGATCAATAGAAAGTCTAGATAGTCTAGAAGAAGAAGGAGAGGAGCAGACTTGGAGACGAATTCTCTAACGAATATATATAGAAAAAGGTATCTCTTGAGTCTTTCTTCAATATTGTGCCGTGTGTGCACTGTGGAGCAGCCTTTTCTATTGTTATATTATGAGTTGCCATTGCCAAACATTTTTCCAGTTTTTTCTTCTCTTTAATCAAACTGAAGCCAAAATAAAAGGTAACATAAACGAAGGCGTTTCTATCTTGGAAAGTGTCTTCTCTTTTATCTTACACAGACATTCTTGCAACTCATAAGAAAGATATGTGCATACGTGGGGTAAAATATATACATATCCCCAGATATCTTTATTCTATACTACACAATTCAAAAAGTAATTTTCAAAAGCATGCAAAAAATTATTTCTCCAATTTTCTACTTTCTACTCGATCCAATTCATTTTCATGGACAGCCAAAAGATCCTTCTTATTCGAGACCTCTTCTAGCGTGTGCAAATAACGAAATGTACGCAAAAAGGTTAAACAGCCCAATTTTTTTTTTCAATTCCTCCGGTGGTTGGTATAAATGGTTACTTGTCTCGAATCAAGAATATCTCGAAGCTGGCTGTGTATGTACAAGAAGATCGCAATGGTGAATGCGAAATACAAAAGGTTTATTTCATGTTTTTCATCAAGATGGAAAGCAAATATTGATTTCATTTTAAGAAGTTCTGTAAAACAGCCATAAGGATGAATGGCAGTTTCAACTTCCGTGTTTATATAGAAGAGACATACACACACCTAAGGATATAGATAGACAGGTTCATATAGCGAATATACATAATATTTTATTTTACTGTTGACTGTCAGTTTTCTGCGATAGTTTGTATCTTTTCCCGTGTGCACGACAGGATATTTCCGTGAATGTTTTCTCTGGGAAAGGATAGCGAACTAAACTTGTATGTTGTATGTATATGAGTGATAGTGGAGAAAGTTGGGCTGTAGAAATATGTTGGAGAAGGAGAGAAAAAAGTAATAATTTTTTGCTATACAAACACACAGAAGAAGCAACAACCAGGATCGTCCTTGGCGTTGTGTGTGTGTGTGTTTGTATCTGCCTATCCCCTCGAGTCAATTGTTGATTGTGACATAAAGTGTAGAAAAAGTTCTTTCGTCTCTCTACGCCAAAGTGTCTGTGTCATCACTTGATTTCATGAGTGAAATAAACTTTCCACACGGATCTCCTCCTGTCATTCTCGTTTCTATTCTTTTGAGATGCACAGAGAGCGAGTCTGTAGGGCAGCAGGCAATGTTATAATACTCCAGAGGAGAAAGTTCTTATGTAATAATGCTTTACTCTACGTGTTACAGATGTGTGGGGAGTGTAGTGCTGTGCTAAATACGATCCGGGGAAAAATAGAGATATGAAAGTAAATATAAAAATATCTAGTCTCATTCATACTCTGTTGTTGTGATATGATATGTGACATGCTATGTTGTTTAATGTGTGTTTGTGTGAGTCAGAGGCATTTCACTTTCTAGCTTTTTTTATTATTTACGTTCGACCGAATGTCAAAGTAATTTTAGGGTATTTCCGTCTTTCCTTACTTTCTCCATTATACTTGTATGTGTTTTTAAGACATCTCTTTTTTTCTAAGACGTTTGTTTTCTTGCTCTGTCATCTGTTGTTGTTGACTTCACTCCTATAATATTTGGGTTATATGACACTCCTCTTTCATATTTTAATGCGATGATTCCGATGATATCACCTTCAGGCAGACTGGAGACGCTTGAACAGTCAAGTCTTTTAGGATATGACGCATCGGCATTTTGCATGTGTGACTTCATTCTCTATTCTTTCACCATTCAGTTTATGTGCACATGATTCTCATACACAACGATCTTATATCCCTTGAGGGATGAAAAGTCTTTTCAGCTCGTTTCCCATACGCATTTCCAAATTCTGAGAAGACGAAAATATGGCGGATGAGGAGAGTGAAAGGTATCTTCGACGATCGACCATATTATTATTATCATTGGAGTTGATGCAACAAAGAGAAAGTCTGATGGAATAATACCCAATCTAAAAGTTGTGTAAGGAGTGAAGAAGAAGATGATGATGATGATTCGTGTGTGTTGAAGGAAAGAATGGAATTGAAGTTTTGGTTCGGAGAATATAGGAAATAGCATTTGTTTAGAGTGGAATTCTGAAAATGATTTCTATCTGATGATATACTTCTCCAGGTTTCATAGCGAGAGACACACTTGCTTCGAGGAATAAGTGAACCGAATGAATGTTTGCTGAGGAGATAAAATGAGTTCTATGAAGCGTATGATGATCTAATGGGAAACTCGTGTCCTTGTCTGTGTGTGTCCAATGAAGTACACACGATACCAACCTATCAACTATTGTGGAAGTGGGAAAGCACCGGAGTGAATATCTTTCGAACTTTATTCTGAAGTGTTTTGAACACTTGTAGGGTGTTTACGTACATAAGTATGTGGAAAGTGTTGAGAGAAAGATCATGAGGATGAAATTGGTTCTCTCATTATGGGGAAGGATCATCATGAAGGAATTTTGTAATGAGGTGCGCTCCATGCAGAGCTCGTGGGCATTACCGCAAATTTAAATACAACTTTTGTATGCTTCCAATTCAATCCTCTCGATAAACACAAAGTTAGATGAGAACATGAGAGTATGAGAGAGTAAATACGAACAGCAGGTCTCTGAGTGAATTACTTTCTCGGAATATAAAAGACTTGATTTTATTCCAATCCCTTTCCCAAGTAGATGAAATAGTTTTTTAGATTACGAGAGAAACTACAGAGCAAAGCGATTGAGAGTCGAGAAAATAAATGAGTTCGTTTTGTGTATCTGATTCTGATGAGCAGAGAGAGTAAACTTCGCCAGGTATTTTTCTATTACGACGGAATTTTGTCGCGTTCTCTTTTCATTCTTGATTGCGCACGATTGTACAAAAATTACTAACAATAAACAAAAATAGTTTTAGTAGATGAGAGATGCAATCAGCAGAGTAGATACAAGACTGTTGTTGATTGTGAGATGAAATGTGTTTTAGAACTGAATTTTAGAAAAGACCTGCGGGCAAATGGTAATGTTGAATGTGTAGCGTTGTGTCCGTGGGATTTAATTTAAAATAAATTTTGCGGTGGAAAGAGAGAGAGAGAAGATTTAGACTGTTTGACAGTGAGCTGCACACAAGTTTCAATTGTTAAGACATGAGAAACCCCAAAAGGTTGAATGATAAAACCTTTTTAAAACCTGTGATGAATTCTGTGGTTGATGATGTGTGGATTCTGTGGGCACTGCATCGTGAATCGCTGGAGATTTTGTTTCACTCTTTTAGCATTCTGTGGAGCTGTCGAAAGCTGTTCTCCACAAAGCATAAATCAATTCCCTTCCTTCTGGAGTTTTTTTAACTTTTGGCATCGGATTTAATTTAATCTCTATCTCGGCTTGCTTAGAGAAGGATCGCTGCTGCTGCTGCTGCTGCTGCCTTAGAGCTAGCCCAACAATTGATTGACAAGCGTTTGTTCATCCGCTGGTCTCTGAGTGATGCTTTCTCTCAAATTATCAAGGAAAAGGGGGACAAGACTTTGGAAAGAGAAGCCAACTTCAATCCCATCAGACGTAAGCTGCGTTACATTCCTGAGTATTAGTATATACCGTAGAGAGATGTGTATACTATGCCACCGCATACATGCATTCCAATTCCAGTTGGGACGGATCTCTGAAGGACTTTGAAGTTAATTTAGGGAGATGCCAAATAATAACGAAAGATAGGAGAATACACATCGACTCTCAGTTAGCTAGTTACGAGGGGCTCCGTTCTAGTGCAGAAGTAATGTTCTGCTTGAAATGAGCTAATATTTTATGTAGAGTGTATAAAAAAGAGACTCCGTTACAGTCCTTGTATTTGTATGACGGTTTTGAGGCTCCATAGTAGGGAGTAGGGGTATTAATAATATGGGACTGGGAATCAAGGGTATCGAAGGAATAGCACAGAGAGAGAGTGCTGCTGGTTGAGAAAGGAAGTGAAGAGTTTGAGATGTGGATTTTTTGGCAAGTGCGAATGTTGTATAGTTGATAGTAGAAATTTTTGACAAGGTTTGGCCTTACTTGACTCACAGACAGTCGACTATGGACAGGACAAGAGGAAGCTCGTTCCAGATGGTCTGGACAGATACACGACTCTGCTCGCATCCTCTTCCATTCTTCGACATCCACTGCCTCATCACTGGAACATACAGAAACACACACATTTTATGCACAATTCTTAGGTTCCATATGGAACGTATTGCATACAGACGCAAGCAGACTATCTCACATTTCTCTCTACACTCTACAGTATATGTCGGAGAGAACGAGAGTGAATATTGCACAATACCGCATCGTTATTCGTCTATTTATTTTACCAAGTCCCACACAACATCCCTGCAGATCTGGTGGGATGGGAAGTGTGTGTGTGTAAGTATATTCACAATTTGCCTGTATACCTTTGAGCTACATGAAACTCTGCTGCTCGGGGAGAACCAAATGAAGCAAAACATCGAACACGAGAGCAAGGAAAGAACCTTTTGACATTTTGAGAGCAATTCAAACCGAAAACAAACCTTATCACTCTTAAATCATATTACTCAACCTGTCATATTATTTATATTTCCGTCCAACATAACGAGTTAGATGAAACCTCTGATTGTTGTAAGTAGGAATTGTGCTCTCTTCTAATTCGATGGGAGACTGCGAAGTAAATTTTACTTTCATCTTCACACAGCTTTTCTATCCTCACACAGGTTCTTTCTCGGTATTGAGAAATAATGTTATAGTTATGCCTTCCAGCAGGAGACAAGCAAAGCAAGCAACAAGAGACGGAGCAGCTAAAAAACCTTTTCATGAACATGATTTATATAATTTTTACCCTTAGAGGTATGTCTAAACATATCTCACATCATTACTAGACAACATTACAATAAGTTTCCTAGCAGTTCTATTCAAATTTAGTGAATTATTCTTCTTCGTAGGTTTCCCAGTGTAAAAAAAAGTATTTATTTCATGTTTGCCCGTAGGATCAATTCTCTACATTGAATTTATACTTGCCTCCGACTGAGAGAGAGAGAGTCACAATTCTCACAAATGTAAAAGAGATTCCCAATTCCTAAACGAGAAGAATGAGCAGAGTTTCAATTTACTTCTTTCTAAATTCTAAATCTCTTCTTACTCTGTGCATCTGTCGTTTAGTACAAAACTACAAAGTGGAATGGTGATTTTTATTTGATTCCAACACAATACACAGACAACTTACACACTGAATACTTACACATACAAAATTGTAAATGCTACTTATTGTACAATTGTAGTCGTGTGTGTCAAAGGAAGGAATCTCTTTTTGGTACACACTACAACAACATTACAACTCACTGCAAGTGATGAAGAAACTACGAAATCTACTTCTAAATATTACTTTCCTTCTTCATCGATATTCCCAAGATCGATCTTAAAATTCCATGAATTCTGTCGCAAGGTCACTTGCTATTTATTTGTGCAGTAAAAGTTTTTAAGGGCCGCAGTTTATATTCGTGTATAATGGATTCGTGTCTCTGTAACGGGGTTGTTGGAATGTACCTTTCTCATTGTGTGAAAGTCCTGTTTTACTGCTTCTAATAATTCTTCCGTGAAACAATAAGAAGCGTCGTTTGTGACCAAAGAAGAAAGG
>JAQGBV010002393.1:0-11678 GCA_034698685.1 Isotomurus pseudopalustris | reverse complement strand
GAAAGGCTGTCTCTGCAATTCCATCAATGATAAGCGACTCTTCCAGGACACAAGGGGCTAGGAACGATTGCAGTAGAATCAGAAGCTTAACAACTTTCAACATAACTGTCCTTGCCCATGATTCACTATGATTGGCAATAAGATTGGAATCTTCTGGATAATTATTGTTTCCTAGGAAACCAAAATATA
The DNA here is from genome assembly GCA_034698685.1 of Isotomurus pseudopalustris. Classification (NCBI taxonomy): domain Eukaryota; kingdom Metazoa; phylum Arthropoda; class Collembola; order Entomobryomorpha; family Isotomidae; genus Isotomurus; species Isotomurus pseudopalustris. The sequence continues at coordinate 11,489 of JAQGBV010002393.1, read as the reverse complement.
TTAAGTCGATGGACCCAGAAGGAACTTTTCATCTCACGGATTTAAATTTAAGGCAAGGATAGAATAATTAGGAGGCTCACACATAATTTAAAATTTGTTTCGTAATTTTGCATCAGCTGTTGTTAATACTTTCGTTATGTTTTAATTATATTTAACCAATTCAACAATATACACAATGGTACAATACAAGAATAATATTATTACAAGAAGGAAGGGAAAAGTGCCATGCGTTTTTATCAGTCTGTATAATCTAGTTTTTAAGAAATTAGAGCCACGTGTTTAAGAATAAAGTGAATTAAAGATGAGAATATTCTGGATAGAAATTCGGACTTTTATATTTTTGAGTGCGTATTCTAGTGCCGTAGGTTTGTTTTGTGAAGCTGCATCAAGCACACAGTCAAAAAATCAAAGCTATAAACCAAAAGAGATTCAAATTCAAAGAGATAACGGAACGAACCTTGTCAAATCAAGTTTGATCATTGGATCTGAGCAGTTACAAATCGAACAGACGTTTGGACAAATTACAGAAATCGGTTTTGAAGATGATGGAATGGCTGAGCATGAAATCTCTGTGCTTAGCCGACCTACACTCAACACATTTGAAAATGTTACCTTTTGGGCAGCAACAGAAGAAAAAATCGTAAGGTTAGCCAAACTACGCCGAAAAATGTTGCTAGAAGAGATTCGGGTACTTTCAGAGTAAGATTTCATGCCATATAAAAAAATTGTTAATTTTTGTTGCCTCTCAATTAATTTTCTGTATGTATAAAGATACATCGAGCAGTTTAAGGCAATCGCACCAAGACGTACGAAACCATCCAGTGGAGACTTAAAGTTGCAGGATGAGTTTCCAATGTACTCTGATTCGAAAGAGAAGGAACTGTTCGTAGCAGATAGTAGATATAGACACGTTTTGTATTCATTGAAGAATATCCTAGCGTTTATAAACAAGGGCAATGATTTAAAATGTAAAATTGCTTTCAAAATTTAACTACAAGGAATTAAGGAGACTAATATTTACGTTGATTTATCAGACATATTTCTGAAGAAATTCACCAGGAAAGAAGAGCTTGGTGTCGAGTACTCAAGCACATATTTCGATTTCAAACTTCCGGAATGGCCAAATTTCAATGACCTGGAATTTGCAATGTATTCTCTAATTCACATCCAAGAAGTTTATCATTACGATTACAAAGATGCAAGTAAAATTAATTCATTATTTTATTAATTTCAAACATATTTAAAAACGAATTCCATAAAATTCCAGTTGATAATCGCCATGTCACCAGATACCAGACAACCTCCAAAGCTGAATGCTTTTCATAGTTCCGAAATCGGAATGCACGCGTTACAAATAGAACAGTATGTCTTAGCTGTTGAGTGGATGGAACACGCTCTTAAGCAAATTCATGTGGAAAACGATACGAGCATTGAAATAACAACATTAGAATTAAATTTGGAATTAGCAGTTAGCTGGGTTTGTAAGATATCTGTCAATATTTTAAAAAACTGTAGTAGTTGTTTGATTTAATATTTACTATTTGTAAATAGCACAACGAAAACCTCAAAACTGCTCAAGCGTCAAACTCCCTTGTGATTGAGAATCTCTTTGATGACTTCGTTAGCCCTTCTTCAACAATTTCATACAAGAGGAAAAGACGATCTCTGCCCAAAATTAAAGTAAAAGGACAACTTGGAATATCGAAGGTGGCAGCTGAATCGAAATTCAATGATATTTGCTCTGGCAATGAACACAAGGTATTTAATTAATTGCATGGAATTATTATGGAATTATTATTATTTAAATAGGAAATTTATAACGTCTGCTGCTTATTCAGAAGAACAAACAAAGATCAGCGCTTTACTGCTGGTACGACACAACTTCCAGCCCTCCTAGGATCATTCTGCCTTACAAGAAAGAATTACTGTCTACCGATCCCGAAGTTATTCAAGTTTATGATTTCCTGGGAGACAAACAAATTTCCAGTATATTGAAAGACAAATCAAACTGCTATTGGAAACCATATTCCTTATCGGTGGATTCATACTCCCAAATGATTCGCTCAAGGACTTCGAGTATTTGCTTATCAAAAACTCAAGATTCGGAGTCAATTCTGCAAAAGATTTCATCGTTAACGCTGACAGATCTTAGGGAAAGTGGATCCTACGCTCCTTCAAACATAAATGATTACGTATTTGGGAGATTCCATAGTTCCCACATAGATCCCTTACTTTTAAATCCTGAAGACACTGAGATGCTTCAGAAATTTGCACATACAGGGGACAGATTTATATCAGTGCTTTTTTATGTACGGGTCATTTATTTTTACTAGTTACTAAATTTCGATTACTAGAATATTTTCCAATTGCGTTTTACTTTTGTAATTTTTGATTTGTAGTTGAATGACGTACTTTCCGGAGGGTCAACTGCATTTGATTCCGCAGGGACAGTAGCCATTCCTGTGAAAGGTTCTTTAGTCATGTGGTAATTCCTTTTTAATAAAATAAAAAACAATTGAGAACATCACTTCAAATTGCATGAAAGAATTCAACATGAAATTCGTTGGTTTTACAGGAAGAATTTGTACAGGAATGGCTCCGCAAGGATTGACACTTGGCATGGCGGCTGTCCTGTCATTTATGGACACAAATTATGTGAGTTGTTTATAATATAAACGTGTGTGTTAAACTTCCGACATTTATATTCAGACAACGTTTTGTGTTTAGCTGGAGTATTTCAAGTGCATTATAACTCCCAATTTTTAACGTATCCATGCACATTAAATCCAAATGAATGATGCCATCAGGATTAAGATCGTAAGATAATTTCAAACATAAGATTTATACGTTTTAAGCCTTCACATTTCTAGTCTTTGTGTTATTTAGCGAGAAGACAAGATTGCAGCCAAGCCAAGCATTCTACTTCAGTTTGATGTGCATTCCTTTTTTCATTCAGAATGGGCAATCCATGCCGGAAAAAAATGTCCAAGATTATTTTACTGCAGCGGAAACACGACTACTTTTTTGCGTCCATGCACAATCGAAATCCTTTTATTTTGATCTGCAAGCAAATATAGTTTATTACCTCTTAGAATCTCCTAATTCCAAACTAAACTCAGTTCAGTGAACTGTGCTTTTGTTTATTTCAAGCAGTTCAATAGTAATGTGGGCTTTTGCAATTTTTATTAAACAATCTGTGATCCAGACATCTAGATTTATAACGAGTCAGAGATTTTAAGTCGACTAATATCTATCATAACATATCAAATTACCTGTTTCACATTTTAATACCACATTCTGTGGATTTAAATCAATTAAATCAATAGACGTGGGAATAGAAATTTTTAACCTAAGAAGTTAGAGGTGGTGTTAATACGATGATGAAATCAAGGACCTATGAAGTAAAGACCAAGATTAATCGACAGCTCTCGTTGTTGCCATAAGAAGAACGAGAGCTGTCGATTAATCTTGGTAAAGACGATCATATCTATGGTACCCTTCGCTTATAGTTAATCAACAAGGAGAGTTACTACATTCCTCCCTAACGTGATTTAGTTGTAATTAAAAACATTTATATCACACATATTTATTCATGCTTTTTCGTTAAAATTGCAGAATTGGAACGATAGATAATCATCCCTCCATTGTCGAATTACATTTTCATGTAGAAACCTATTCCTAATTGCGACCTAATTTTTGTATTTAAATATGGCATAAACAAGTTTGTAACTGGTCTGCATCTATTTGACGTTCTATTTAAGCATATATTATAAATTTTGGTACTTTCACAAATAATTTTGTTTTGGTCTTTTGGTTAATTACGTTTTCAGTTTGCTGAAACTCTCAACAGGTCAAGAATTCTAAATTATACATTTTCATTTTTCTGAAATCAATGAAGAAACTTCATTTAGCTTTAAAAAACTTCGAAGACTTGTTCGGCAGCGTAATATAATAATTGCATACTAGAGATTTCTCTTCGACAACTCAATGGGGATTGGTGATACACAGCCATGTTCATTCATTAAATAAAAAAGCATTGTTATATCTGCTTTTTAATCAGTCTGTTCGAATCCCATATAATGTGTTGAATGCATCATACAACAATACAATATGGCATTATTATCCACGAGAATAACGTAAAGTTTCTCTGAGTCCAATCAACAACAAAAACAAATTTATATGTTGTGAAACAAATCCAGAATGAGTCGTTTACTTAAGTTAATATGTACAACAGTGTACTTCATTATTGTCTGTTCCAATTCCGAAATTTCAAGTGACCAGTTGCTGTCAAAAAAAGGTTCGAAAAGTCAAATTCGTACAGCTGTTTCTTTAGAAATATGTAAATAACTTTTAAAAAATGTAACCATAATTATTTATGACTAGGATCGGTGCAAGTAAAAGAAATATCGGGTCAAAACAAAATTTTAGATCACGTTTCTAGGAATTCTGGGAGTAGAGCTTTGGTTTTTCACTCCGGAGTTCTGAATTCCTTTAAGAATGTCACTTACTGGGCACAGGTTGAAGAAATCATTTTCAATTTGGCTTTAAGTCGGCATTACAAATTACAAGCTGAACTTGGTTTATTGGAAGAGTAAGAAAATAACTTAGGTTCACAAAACTCAGCGGTCTTTGTCATTTGGGATTTTTTATGTACACAGATACACGGAGCTTCACAAAAAGAGTGCAAGTAAATCTGTTCAAGGTTACAAGCTACATTTGACGTCCTTATGCGAACGAGTAGGATGCATTAATTCCGATGTAACACAGTCGCCTGAATCAGACAACGAATATTCGTACATGTTGGCTTTACTTTTGATAGTAAATAAATCCTTCAACTCGGCAACGACTGCTTTAAATAGTAAACGAATTTGTCCAGCAAACCTACAAGCTACTGCAATTATGACGACGTTCTTATTTTTTATTTGACTTTACAGAACTTCTTTTAAATAAATATCCAATGAGCTTAGAGAAACCAATTTCCGATTATCTTAATGTGAACGCTGGACTCCAAGATTGGCCAAATTCGTTGGACTTAGAACTCGCAATGTATTCATTGATACGCATTCAAGAAGTTTACAATTACGACTACAAAGAAGTAATTACAGTGTAATAATTATTCTCGCAATTAGAATCAAAATAAATTTAAAAAAACGTGGAATTTCAGTTGCCAGCTGCGCTGTCTCCAGAAACGAACAAACCCCCACAGCTAAATGCATTTCATGCAAAGGAAATTGGCATGCACGCTTTGTACAGGGAACACTTTGCTGTAGCAGTTGAGTTTATGGAACATGGGATGGAAAGACTGCACAACGATCAGGATTACACAGTTCCAATAGAGACAATGAATTTTGATCTGGAACTCGCAGTTGAAATGGTGAATAGCTTATCGATCAATTTCATCTGAAAAAGGTTCTAAAAATGTTTTCCATTAGCACAACGAAATGCTTGAAGCTGTAAAGAGTTCACCTTCGCTCCATATTGACACTCTTTTTGAAAATTTCGTTACGACTGTTCCACTTTATTCTCCCAAGAGGAAAAGAAGATCCACTTATGAATTTAAGTCCGGGAATGATGTAATGGATTACAAGTTGGATGCAGAATCTAAATTCAATGCAATTTGCTCAGGCGAGGACAAAATGGTAAATACCAATTATAAACCACGCAAACTTGTATCCTCAGGTAAAATGTTGTGCGCTGTTCCAGAATACAAGCCATCGCTCATTGCTTTATTGTTGGTACGACACGAGCTCAAGTCCAGCTAGAAGAATTTCGCCCCACAAAAAGGAACTTCTGTCCTTAGAACCGGAAGTGATTCAAATCTACGACTTCCTTGGTGACAACCTGATTTCCACCTTGTTGAAACGAAGAGACAAATGTTCATGGCTTGCTGATACCGTATCAGTGCGTACACTTCCTCAAAAGATGCGTATACGCACTGCAAGCATGTGTTGGTCAGATGAACCAGAATTGGAGGAATTTGTGCGAAAGGTCTCGTCGTTAACTCTAACAGACCTCAAGGCGGAAGCTTCGTACGCACGTTGTAATCTCATTGACTATTTATTTGGACGGTTTCATAGAGTTCACATTGACACTTTACAGTTGAAAACAAATGCTTCTGTAAATCAAGAGAAGATCGACAATCATGGAGATCGAATTATGACAGTTCTGTTTTATGTACGCACAGATTTGCAATTTTTTAGAACTTGAATTCGGCTACTTTGCATTAAGGGACAGGTTTGGTAACTTCCTCTATTCCTTGTGCAGTTTAATGACGTTCCATCTGGAGGATCAACTGCGTTTCCAACTGCTGGAATGGCAGCTCATCCTGTCAAAGGATCTGTAGTCGTTTGGTAATTTTAGTTATTGGAGATATTAAAATTAATCATGTTCCTGGATTATCTTATTTTATTTGTGCATAGGAAAAATGTGTACAAAAATGGCTCTGCAAGGCTCGACACTTGGCACGGTGGTTGTCCTGTCATTTACGGACACAAGCAAAGTACACACATTTTTGTGCAACAACGATTAAAAAAAATTGTGTACGATTGTGTTCCTGATACTTGGCGTTTTTTAGGTGGAGTTATTCGAATACATTTTGACGATCAGTTTCTTACACATCCCTGCGCAACAAATCAATATGAATGACATCAGAAGCAGGCAATCTCGCAAGGAATATCATAAAAATGTACGAATTATAATTGAAACACTTTCTATTTGATTTTGTATTTAACCAACTAACAGTTCTAAAATATAATTTGATCAGCAATAATTGATTTCCGTTTGTGCTTTGCTCTTTTATTATTAGAGCATACTGGGCCTATGTGTCTTTAAAACGCATATCTCTTAAGATTGTATTTGAAGGGTCAAGTCAACATGTTAATTGATTAATTGAATCCGTGCCATTGTATGGGAAAGGACGGCTTCCATTCGTCAACAGTGTTGGTGTGTCAAGTTCACACAGATGAGTAACAGTGTGGCTTTTATTTGTGGTTCATATTTATGCCTACCACCTATTGAATACCAAACACAATATTACAATTGGAACTTGCTGCTCTAACTCAGTCAAAAGTTTCTCTCAAGTCTGATTAACAGTCTGCGAGTACATTGATTTAAATAAAGTGCATTTCAAATGAATATTTCATTTAAAAAAACATGTTACATTGTTCACTTAACTGTCATCTGTTTCCAATTCCATTGCTCCCATGGACATCCTGGATCAACAACAGGTTCCAACATTTACAACGATCCAACAATATTCCACTGAAGTAAGTCACGAAAAAATTAACACAGTTGCTATTTAATAGAACCTTCTGAACAATTGGGAGGAAATGTCAACAAACCTGTTAGTCAGGTTTTCTTTCCGAGCTCTGGAATTCTGAACTCATTTGAAAATGTAACTTGTTGGGCAGAAATAGAAGAACAAATTTTCGTGCTAACTGAGACAAGGTTTCGAGAGTTGAAGGAAGAGATTCAGGTTTTGCAAGAGTAAGAGCAAATTCAAATCATTAAGGTATCAATTTTCTTGCGTTTCTTTTAACGTTTTATTTTAAGGAACCTCATGAAATTCAAAGCTGTGAAAGACAGACATGCGCAAAATCCTCCTGTTTATTGGAAGTCGCGTAGAGAGGAAATAGGATTATTTGCATTGAAAAATAGCGTACATTCTGAAACTCCTAGCAGACATTACCCAATGTTGAAGTTACTAAAGAAGATAATGAACTTCGCCTACTTGAGAGCCGGTTTAGAAGGAATAAAATTTATTTCAATCATTCTATTGTATCAATTCAAATGGCATGCGTTTTTTAAACTTTACAGCACTTCTTTTGATGAAAGACGTTAAATATAACCAGAAGCAATCTGACGAGTTCCCCAGTACAGGTTTTGGACTGACGCTATCTGAATGGCCGAATTTGATGGATTTTGAGTTTGCAATGCATTCATTGATTCATATTCAAGAGGTTTACAGCTTCGAATACAAAAATGTAATTAAAAAATATTGTTATCAAGTCACTTACGAAGTCAACGTTGAGCACAAGTTTATATTTCAGTTGCCATCGGTGCTGTGTCCAGGAACGAATAAGCCACCAGAGCTAAATGCTTTTCACTCCAACGAAATAGGAATGCATGCTTTGTACAGGGAACACTACGCTGCAGCGATTGAGTGGCTGGAATATTCTCGCGAGAAAGCCAAACAGGGAAAAGATAAGAGCATTTCACTCCGCTTGTTGAATTCCAATCTGAATCTCGCCATCGATTTGGTAAGTGGCTCATGGCTATTAAGCTTAGAAGAGAATAAAAGTGAAATTCTTACGTTTATTGTGTTTTTGAGAACAGCACAACGAAATGCTTTTAGCTGAGCAATCCTCAGACTCCCTCACTACAGAAGATCTGTTTGAAGATTTCGTATCAAATTCTCCACTACAGAACCACAGGAGGAAGAGAATGTCAATTCCTGAATCCAAAATTGAAGGAGAATTTGGGAAATCTAAGGTGGCTGCTTTGTCTCATGTTAATGCTATCTGCTCGGGAGAAGACCACCGGGTAATTAACTAATTACTTTGGATTGTTAATTTGCTTCATCTGATAATAATAAACTTGATTGATTTTTTTGTTTGTCCAGACAGTCAAAGAACGCTCGTTACTTTATTGCTGGTACGATACAAATTCCAGTCCAGCAAGAACCATTCTGCCTTACAAAAAGGAACTCTTATCGTTTGAACCAGAAATTATCCAAGTCTACGATTTCCTGGGGGATAAATTGATCTCCACGCTTTTAAATAGCAAAATCAAATGCCAATGGATGGCACACACTTTATCCTCTCAGAGTTTCTCGGAAATGATGCGTACACGGACACCGAGTATTTGCTGGACGGACCTTTCAGACTTGGAATCATTTTTAAAGAAGATGTCATCCTTAACTCTCGCAGACCTGAGGACAAACGGATCGCATGCTCCTGTTCAGTTAATTCATTATCTCTTTGGCAGACTCCATAGCGTCCATTTGGATGCCTTGCAACTGAAATTGGGTGACTCCATAATTGAGAAAAAGGTTCTCACTAACGGAGACAGACTGATTTCTGTACTTTTTTACGTACGTTATTGTTCCCTTTAAGATTTGTTTTGTGCGCTGTAATTTGACTAAGATGTTTTTGTGGACAATTTAGTTAAATGATGTCCCTGCTGGAGGAGCAACCGCGTTTCCTACCGCCGGAATGGCTGCGTTTCCTGTCAAGGGGTCTGCAATTATATGGTATTGTTTTTGATTTTGCTATTTCAAATCATTCGGTTTTCTTCTCATATTTATTGGGGGAAATTCCTCAGAATTTACTACGAAAGTTCAAGCACTAAAATTTATGTTATTTAGGAAAAACGTGTACAGGAACGGAACAGCACGATTTGACACATGGCATGGTGGCTGCCCCGTTATTTATGGGCATAAGCAAAGTAGCCAGCAAATAATTCAATCTTTACCTTAAACAATCAATGCATCGTTTCTCAAAACGTTTTCTTTTCCAGCTGGAATATTTCAAGTTCACGCGAATTCCCAATTTCGTACGTATCCATGCACACTAAACCAATTGGAATGAATTAAAGATAACCAGAAATAGTCCGACTTGAATCAGAGTACACTGATGGATTGCTGTGTGCACAACTATTGTCATTCCCGATATTATCAAACGACACTTTTATGTAAAATTTGGCCTAGTTTAATTTCTGTTCTTTAATCGTACAAGAAATTTATTTTTTGGGCCTCTTTAAAAAGTAATTTTCATAAAATAATGCAGTGTGTGTCGGTTTATTATTTAGTAAACAAATTAAAATGTTAAAAAAGAGAAAAGAGATCCAAGACGATTTTACGACCAATTTATCCGTTTCTCAGAACACGGAATTGGTAGATTTACCAGGTATCATCATCGTCGCACATTTCCAATTCCTCTTGCGATTTTGGAGACATTTTCCAAAGCGTTTCTGCAAAATAAAATTCCATTGAAATGCATTCCACAGCATCCTCCAGAAGTTAAAACCTTACTTAGTAATTCATTGTCCTTATCGTTATTTGCAATCAGTTTCTTTAGGTTCTGTAACATATGAACATATCTGTAGGTCATTCGGTAAACCGCAATGCCACTGGATGCGATCAGTTCTGCCCGTTTTTTCGGAGTTTCCAATGGAATCTTCGCATGAAGTATGGCATCTCCTGTTGTCGTCTGATAGTCAATTATGTACCTGAATTCGTTAACACAAACTCACATAAGTTCACTTAAGTATAAGTTGACATCTGAATCATCAATTCTGTTTCTTACTCGTCGATGATCTTCAATTCCTTCTGCAGCTGCTCCAGTCGTCTTTCGAACACGTTAAATAGAAGTTCCTCCTTATCTGTCCAATTATTGAGGCTACCGTATGTGCTCACTACTTCAGCGTAGTTTAAAGGAACGGGTTCTTTTTTTGTGAACTCTTCGTCTAAAAACTCATCTAAGAATTCTTCGTCTCCAAATTCCTGCTCTTCGATCTCCAAGTCCATTTCGGATTCTAAGCTGTCTTCCTCATTACAATAACTAGCCGTCAAAAACATTAGGAAAATACAAAAACAATTGACAGTGAATGCGTCAACGATCCACATTGTGGTTAAATGATACACACAAATTTTAAGCCGGTAAATTTTCACCGTACAGTTTCGGTGTGTAAAAAATATCCTTAAATGAACAACGGCGTTAACTGCTTTTAGAACATTTTGTAAAAAAAATTCTCAGATAAATTTCATTTCATGAACTTCTACGAGAAACTTTGAAATGTTTAATTGATACAAAAAATTAACAATGAAATCATTATTCACTTTCCATAATTACACATAGGCGCCGATTAATAATTCATTAATTGTTAATATGAGACACACAATCCTTAACCTACTTACTTCTCAATGTTACAAAAGTACATAAATGACTTTCACGTATGCCGTTGCATTTGTAACTGCTGTCAAAATAACCTGACACTTTATTTATGGAATATATTTATGGCATCACCGGCATTTATGGTACAGTCTTGGCCGACGGTTTAACCTCGTACAACTTAAAATTTAGTGCTAACCCTAGAATATGTTTGCATATATTCTGCTTTAGAAAGCTTGGGCATGTGCATTTAGAGGACTCCCAAGAATCTTTTTGGAAACTAACTGACCACAATCGTGAAATGCTGCTTTTGTAGCTGTCAAACGTTCGCCAGGATCCTTTTGTGCACATGCGAATATAGCGATTAATATCTTCCTCCTTTAGCTTCGGTTGCCCAGACGCTCTGATAAAAAACTGAACACGGTTTGTGACTGCTTCAGATGTCCTATACTTCATGTCAGGCTTTTGCGAAGACCACTGATAAGCTGAAGTCTCCATTTTCAGAGTAATTGTAGGTTTCATGGCAAACTGTTTGCAGTTCGGGTTCTCAAAACACCGTTCGTATGACCATTTGTGACATTGGTCTAACAAGAACTTCAT
>JAQGBV010002392.1:0-11678 GCA_034698685.1 Isotomurus pseudopalustris | reverse complement strand
TGACTTTATAGTCAGGAGGATAGATAGGGAAATCCAAGGACAGATAGGATAGGGGAATAGATGGACTTGGGTTACAACATTATATTTTATTAATTATTTTCGATTATTACAACAAACTTATTATTTACTAATATCTCATTTAAATCCTTTACAAGAGAACTAACCGAACAGAGAATTTAATGGATGTATTTTCTGTTGAAGATAACAATCTGTTGTAAATCTCACTACACAGATAACTTATTCTATACTTCACAACTATTTCTAACAGAGCGCTTTGAAGCTTGGAATTTAAAAACTGATCAGGACAAAAATATTTACCTAACCTTTAACCTAACTTTTAATTTATATATACCTAACCTAACCTAAAATACTCTAAAAGCTTTATGCATAAAATAGAATGGTAAAAGAATGTAATTCATTTGTTAAATGCTGAGTATAAAACTACTTTGTCGTGTAACAGTTTAACTCTACTTTTTCCTCTTTCCCATGACTATAACAACCTCATTTAACATGTAATTTATTTTGTACTTAAAAATTATTTCCAACAATAGCGTGAACTTGATGCACTAAAACATTACGAAATTAAAAGGAAAGTCAGCAGCGTAACTTCAAATAATTTGTAACATGCTAAATTTAATTTTTTTTCTACAACTATAAACCAGAGTTTTAGATTAATTCACCATGTTATATAACATTGCACTTTTTTGATTCACTTGAAGACTTAATAAAACTTTACAATGTCTAAAACATGCATAGAGGATGCCACTTTTGCTTATTTCAACTTCAAAAACTTCCGATTAATCCTATAATTATATTTTGTTTTTATACTATTGCAACAATTAGGAAAAAACATTCATGAATATTATCGTTCATTGATTTCTTATGGCATTTCTGTATTTAATTCAAATTAAGAACAGATTGTGATATTTCACTTAAAGACGACGTCCTTTTGTCGGTCGATGGATGCGTCTTTTCATTTATTCATTCAGTGTAGAAATTGCCTGTGGATGGACTACTTGAAGTCAGATATCTACGGATGAAGAGTTGCATGGGGATGGATCAGTTGTCAGTTTGTGTGAGTCTTAAATGACGAGAATGTGTCCCTAATGAAGAGAATGAGTCTCAAACGAAAGGAATCGGTTCCAAATTGTGGCACACATTCTAGGATTTGTCACGGGTTAGCTTATTCTCCATGAGCTGAATTAGTTCGTTCCTTATAAAAGCATGAAAAATGTGTCGGGAGTCAACAAACATTTTTCGCATCTTAATAGGCATGTTGTCAAGAAGTGTTTTTAAGTTACAGTGCTCGTTGATTTTTACAAAGGATTTTAGGTAGTTGTAATTAAGTTAGTATTCACATATATTAACATATTCTATATGAATAAATCGTGGAGTCCAGTTGACAGACAGTTTCTCAGACTTCCGGTGTCATTTCCGGGTTCGTGACCGTCACACAAAAGAGGATTTTGAACTCCATGAAGCCAAAGCCAAAAGTTATCCCTTATATGTGGTAGTTTAAATCTCTCCAGGCTCGTGTTTGGAGAACGAAGGAATTTGTACACATTATTTTCGTACGTGTCACAATGCGAATCAATCAATCCCTGTAAGTATTGGTCACCAATCATAAGATGGCCTACTGGGATTGCAGGATTCGTGATCAGGTCGAAAATCCCTTTATTGGTAGAAACAATAAAAGCATCTGCGACCCAATTCAGCTCTTCAATTGTCATTTGAGTTATGAAGGGAAAAGATCCATCAAAGGGGGTGGTAGATTCTTCATATGTAAGATGTGTGACACTGTAATGGGGTACGGATGCGCCTGATCTCAGGTCCGGAATGAGGTAACTGTGCAAATTCACCAGTAAAACTCGTGGATTAAGACTGGGGATTGGATCACTAAGTTTGTATGTAGCGGATATCTTCATTTGTCCAGGAAAATATCTGTTTATTTGCATACGACGATGTTTAGGGACGGAGTCCTCTCTAGTGAAGTATTTCTGATGATGCTCTAAGGCCCAATTTCCCATCCAAAGACATTCAACATTCGTAGTTTCAGTATTTGGTGTTGCTTCTCCTGGATAGAAAGCTTCATCGTCTGAATGGTATTCATAAGAAGATACAGAACTACTGGTAATGTTTTCAATTTGCATTCTGACTGGACAGGTGAGTATTGGATATTCATTCACCACAAAGCCTTCTGGATCATCCTGGATTTGTTGGTGTATACGAAGAGGGGAAATCGTAACGTAAGGACCGTCGACAGCACCTGGAGGTGAGGTTTGCGGTAATCGTCGTTTTGAAATTAGGTGAGTATTTTTACTAGTTGAGGGTGTCTGGTCCATTGTGGTTTTGTCCTCGATTTTAACTTAGGTTCTGAGAAAAGCGTGCAAACGTATTTTCATTAGCAAATTATTAGTTACTTTGGTTTAATACGTAAATTCTCTCAAGGTTTGCTTATAGTACAATGGAATGCTTTAAACTAGTCTAGAACTTGACTAAAGTTTATCGTTAAGGCTCCATGGACCCTAAATCTGAGCAACCATAGTAAACATTCTTGACGCACTGAGGGTCATATGCGGCTCCTACTCAACTCATGATATCGACTAAAATTTGCATCAACCGATTCTCTATTGAAATACACCAACTAAAATTGCACACAATTGACCGAAAAAGCTCAAAGTAACAACCTTAATTTATACTGCTGCAATTTTCCTGATGGTTCCTGAGGTACTATTGGAGTAAAAGCAGTTACATTCGACTCAGCGCAGTACACTTTAGTGCAGGCCACTTAGCTCCACGATAGTCAGTGAGGGTAAAAAGATTCAGACTATTAACGGTTTTTTCATTTTATGGCTTCTGACTGAATTTGATTTTGTACGGGAACCAATGGCACTATAGCTTTGGGGCTGTACAAGGTCCTCAGGGAATAAATTCCCGACGTAACTGAAAGAAAATTAAGTCCCTACGACTGCAGGGACTCTCAGGAATGCTGCGCGCGTTTAACTTATCTTTTGGTCACATCCGGTCAGAATCTAATAAAGTTTCGAAAGTTGCTATGCTGTTTTTTGGTAGCCAGGAACATGGAGCCTTAAAAACTCTTGGAATATGGATTTTTCGAAGTTCTGAGAATATACAGACGATTTCAAAAACTACTGATTAAAACATCTAATTACAACTGGAAAAATACATTTGGCGAGTGGAAATTTCATTCAAAGGCCTCAACAACGCCCGAAATTTCAATTTTGCCCATTTCTCATTGCCAGTTGAACAAGAACGTTGGAAACCAAAATTTTGAACGTACCTTGTTGAATAGATTTTTCATGATATGCGACCTTCAGCTTCTCAATAGCGACTAAACATCTCGAAGCATTCCATTTTTATTTTTGTTAATTTCTGATTGGTGACTAGTCGTTAGAATTTGTTAGCAGGTTTATTCACGCAATTATTGTTTTTTAAGTCGACCTGTAGGGAAAAAAGTTTATCATTGTTTTTTGTTTGGGCTGTAGTGATTTGATATGTTGCTTTTATTTGATCGGGACTGGGGACTCCATCAGCCATCTGGCCTGAATCGTCTCCGAAATATATATTTGAGACTCCAATTTTCACTCAGGAATTTTATGTGATTAGAAAAAATGCATTCGGAAGGTATTTGCATTTCTGTCGAAGTCATTACAACGGCCAATAATGCAAATTTGTTCCTGAGTTAATTTAGAAGGCAAATATTTTTATCTTATTAAAATAAAGGTTCAATTCAATTTTAAAGTTATAAGTGGGATCCTGAAACTTGCCAGCATAGCCTCAACCTGCCTTGATTCTAAAGCACGTAAAAAGTTTAAGAATGGAATGACGAAGGCTAAAAAAAAACCTTGTGATAAAAAACAACAGTCTTCCTTCAGCACCTGCTCAGGATTGTCAGTTGGATGTTAGGGAAACACAACACTTTTATAATTTGATATCTATGTTGTACACAAAATTCTACAATTGATTTTTTATTGCAATGTTTTGTACAATGCAGAAGCAGAAGCAACTGCTTCCCTGCAGTTGCTTTCCTGTCTGCTACTTTTAATTCGATTGATAGTGCTTTAAATCAAAGATCCATAATCCAAGAGAATTACAAATTACGCATGAATCCTTGACTTGAGCACTTGTAGTCAGTATTACAGCACATGAAGACGAGAGATGAAGCTGGTTTGCAGTGATTTTGATGTAGAATTGTAACATGACAGAAATAAGAAAAAGCTCATTTACCCGGGTAAGTCTCGTCAACAACAGGTGTGGATGCTTCCAGAGCACATCAAGTAAGAAAGCAATGCAAGGAAAGAGAAGACAGGAAAACACGCATGAACCATTTCTTTGATGCGTCTACTTGCAGAAACAATATGAAAAACACTGCCTGCTCTCCGAGAATAAAACATTTTTGCATCTCCAAATGGTCTGGAGTTAAGTAAGAATTGACGAGGTTGAGTCCAGCAGGATCCGGTGGAAGAAGATGAAGAGAGAGACAGAGAGAGAGGATGTATTACATTTAATTTTAAATATTCCATCCTTCTTTTAATACTTAAGTGTCATAGAGATTATGCTTAGTTCAATGAAGGAATCGCGTACTTTGATTATATTGTTCGTTCTACAGGAAGTAAATTAATTGAAATAGAGACCACCACCACGTCAACCTTTACGCATGCTACCCTTCTCCCTCCGCATCATCCGGTAATTCTTCTCGGCATGAGGTCCATTTTCGCCATCTCCATCGTTCTCCTCATTCATGTCATTTAAATTCGTCCTAATTGTACTAGTAATCTTAAGATTTTTCAGCTTCCAGCTTTTGACAGTGATAAAAGAATTATAAACACCAATAAGCAACTAATACTACTCACGTTGAAAATAAAAGATTATTTGTAAACAACGATAATCGATGGTGAATTTCATTACCCATCATGCGTTCATCATAGACTTCACTCTTGAGAAGTCACATGTTATAGTTATATTTTAGTTCATGTAGACTGTGTTTGAGGAAAAGAGTCACTAATAATATTAATAATAAAAATAATAATAAGAACAAACCTACACCAAGCAGATTCTCGAAGCCCAGGAATTTGAAAGACACACACACGTTCAACTTACATAGTTTTTTAAAAAAATTTGCTTAGAAATACATTTTTAATTATTTATGAAGTTGTCGTTGCTAAGTAGTTCAAGGATGCTGTGGCTTTATTTATTAGCGACAACGGCTGAACCTTTCATCACTAATTTGTTTAGCTGGTAATTGCATTAGATAAGGAAAATATTACAGTTCGAATAAGAATAACTAATTTTGAGTAAAAACGTAATCACCCTACACCGGCTCGTTAGTTAACGTAGCAAGCTCATCTTTTGAGAGACACAATAAACCATACAGAGGTACATTGGTTCAAAACTTTAACTCGATCGAATGCATACACGCAGAAATCTGCTCGGAACAAACTTTACGGTGCTTCTTAGAAACGGACTTAAGTTCAGTTTCTAAGGCTAATAATACACTTATGTGTCAAATGATCAGTTACAATTCACAATGGCCGACGTTGCAATTATCAGCGAAAAAGATTTTATCATTTGGTTGTGATACACCTACCTGAGATATATTGGTTAAGAGAATTGAACAAATTCTGCATGCTCACACTTTAGGGTGACATAAGTACCATTAGCGGAGTTCTGTTTCCAAAAAAACAGACAGACAGACAATGAAATCGCTTTTTCTAACACATTGCCAAGTTTGGTGGCCGAACCTTTATTAGTTTTTTAGTAAATCGCGACACATACGGACGGACAGACGGTCAGACGGCCTGACACATTATGTGTCCCTATAAGCCCAAATTCCTGGGCTAAAAAGTAGTAGTTGAAAATCGCCACATTTATGTCATGATCTTGAAATTAAAGCTTATTTAAGGAGTACGCAACGATAAGTTGACATGGATTTTATCTACATTGAGTTTGTTGGATCACATGTAACCTACCACTGGAATGAATAGTGTAACAATTATGTGTTATCTGTCACAATAATAAACTATACAATGACCATGACTATGTAAGTATGTATGCAAACACGAGCTAATCAACCCTGTCTCGGTCTTAGTGTTTTGTGTCTCTGTCAACTCAAAATCAGTCAACAAAATCGGTTTGCTTACTTGAAATAAATTTTGACGTACCTGCATGTCTTCATTTCTATAATAAATTCTTCCGTTAAAACGGGATTAATCTACAACTAAAAACATATTTGAACAAATGAAAGCAAATATTTTGACGAATGTAATTTAGTTCAGATCCTAGTTGAAGTAAAAAAACAAACCGAGACTCCATCAGCAAAATCAAAGAGAAGCTGCAAAACCTGGAAATAAATCCCCACTTCTATATTAATGCTTACACATGGTATCCACGTGCTTTCTCCTGTGAATTTGAGTCAAGAGTGTATTCTATCGTAATAAAGAACAGTAATACATTTAGCATTTAATTAATCCAATTAACAAATTTGCTCCTTGTAAATAATGTAGAAAGGACCATTCCCTGAGTTTTGTAGAATGGGGTGGCATTGTGTTCATTGATAGCTTTGGGTTTGGTCTTCGTTATTGGACCCTAGCTTCCTCTCGTTACCTGTGTGCCTCAATACACCCCAGTGCAGACAAAGTTGATCTACCGCAATCCTTGACGATGAGTAAAGGGTATTCAGTATCATTCAAACTTCATTCTGAATTTACTAGGGTGAATGTTGTTGAAAACTAAATTCATAACTAAAAGCTATATTTATGGCGATATAATTTTAATTCAGCGGTTATCATAGAAACCTCTTTTTTCGAAATGAATTGATCTATTATTGATGCCTACTTATGATGAACATGTTGGCCCACGACAAGGAATAACACGAAATGAATTTTCAAACAAGTTTTTTTCAGTACATTGAAA
This sequence comes from Isotomurus pseudopalustris, assembly GCA_034698685.1. NCBI lineage: Eukaryota > Metazoa > Arthropoda > Collembola > Entomobryomorpha > Isotomidae > Isotomurus > Isotomurus pseudopalustris. The sequence goes on along the minus strand of JAQGBV010002392.1, from coordinate 4,745 downwards.
AGACGCCCTAATTGGAGTAGTCCGTGACGAAAAGTGTCGCCAAATAATAAATGTAGAGTTTGTGAGGCTACACGTAATGTATAGGGTGTTTCATTTCCAACGCAACATTTTCAAACAAGTGGTATGCTACCCTGTATTAATGAAAATTTAACCAAGCATATTTTTTGATTCTTGACAAGTTTCCGTCTCATATAAGAGAAACAAATTTTTGAGTTGCTTGCTTGTATCAACACAAATTCGAAAGAATACGTACGTGTAAGGCAAAGGATCACAGCTTATTTATTTGCTATAGCTGACTTGTACTCTTTTCGAAGACCAGGAAGATTGAAATTAAATCTGCGTCGTTCTCTCCTGTATACTTCGTCATGCAATGAAAGGCTTTTGCAGATATTACTGACAAAAAGCCACAAGTTTGCTTCAACCCATTGCCTGTTTTTTCCAACATGCTTCTTCAAAGCATCATATAAAGTCGAATTTGGATTCTAATAATCACATTTTATCAAAAAGCGAAGTTGGAGAGAACATTCACAAAGTCCTCTGGACACGACTGCGAGCCTTTGATAATTACTGGATTAATTAGTTGAAAACGAACCAAGCTGAAAACGGTGAAATCGAGGGCTAGAAGAAATAACGCGAATAACAATTCAGATCAATGTGCATTAAGTCCACTATATTCATTTCAGTCATTAATTAGGGAACGTGTGAAGACAAAGAGAGAGAGTCTGGCTGTGAAAATTTCACACGGACGGAAGCAGATTTGAAGAATAATCGCGAAGCATAAGTGTCGTGAGTGACTCTTTAAATTCAAAGGAGAAACAACCTGAAAGCCGCAAAAGAAACTCAAAACAGAGCGAAAAGCGTTCGAAATTGATTCTATTGTACGAATTTTTTGCGAGTTTTCATTCTGACTAGAGACCATTCTATTCCATGCATTTCGTGGCTAAATTAGCCCAAATGTATTACAGATATAAAGTAGGGCAGGAGCTAGAAGCCTTACAAAACATAGGTAGAGTGCAGATGAAAACACATAATATAATTAGTACTTCATAAGCAATCATTATCAATCCTTTTAGCTCGAAGAGGGTTAGTTCCTCTCCTCTCCGAGACCGAAAAATGAAGCAGAACGTGTCGTAGAAGAGAGTGTGCTGAGTTTGTCTCCCTTCGGAATCGAATGACAGACTATCTTATGTAGTAGGCTGCGAATGTACTTATGAGGGATGCTGACATTTAATTATTTGCTCGATCTGTTTGCTCGCTTCGCATTATATTTTTCAGTGAATTTCTCTGAATGCCCAAGTTTGTCACTTGACTTGGACCAGTCGTCTGCCAAATCAAACGACGAAGGAAGAATAAAGATGTAATGAGGAACTTAGAGTCCTAGTCCCAGTTCCAATTGCCCCGCGAATACACTCCTCTGTGTTTTCCAATACTCAACTAACAAATTGTAATAGAATACTTTGTAAATCAGGATAATGTTTATTGCGCACATACATACTACAAAATATCAACAAGCTCCATATCAGATATAACCATAGTCTACAGGAAGGAAGACACCAATAGATCGTCGGAAGTGTCTGGATGCACCAGGGATCACAGCCCATCATTCTGTTTGAAATGCTATTCTTTGGCATCAACTTATAGAACAGGCTCGCTTTGCTCAAATCAGCTTCATACTATTACCTTTCGCTTATAAAAACAAAATTCTTAAATTCTTATCGCCAGCAGTAGACGAATTGACTCGTACCTGCAGACGGAGGCGAAGGTCTCCTCGTAGTCGAGGCCGTAGAGTTGTTTGTAACCCTTGACGCCGTAACGAGCCTTGTACCTTGCGACTGTGCCATCGGGATGGCGCTTCAGCTTAAAAGTCCATCGTCCTTCCAAGACCCGCGTCTTCTTAGGGCGTGGCACTAGTGTCCAAGTCTCGTTATCCATTAGACTCTGGTACTCGTCTTCAATTGCCTCCTTCCACTGTGGAGCTTGAGGCGAGGCGACCGCATCCCTGTACTGATTAGGGACCTCGATAAATTGTACCGCGTTAGCTTGGTACCTGTCAGGTTGTTGTAGCAGTGACCGATCCCTCAGTGGTCGTCTGGTGGGAGGAGTAGGAGGAAGGGGCGTGTCCGCTTCCTCTGAGTCCGAGCTCCCGGCTGACTGCGTGGTCGCTGCTTGCTGCTGGCTGGCTGAATCGGAGACTTCCGCTTCCCCTCCTTGAAAGTTGACGCTGAACTCCTCCTCCTGCCCAGCATCCTGATCGTCGTCCTCTTCATCTGTAGTCATGTCTTCCAGCTTCACTTGACGTTCCCGGGCGTCACCGTTACAGATGTCCATATCTCCTGAGGGAGTCGACGGTTGATGACCTTCGTGAAAGGTCACGTTGCGAGCGATGATGACGCTCCTTGTCTCCGGATCGTAGAGCCGGTAGTTGCGGGAAGTTCCGTCGTATCCCACGAGGATGCACTTTCTGCCCTTCGGACTCCAAGTCTTCCTCTTCTGGTCCGGAACATGAGAGTAGGCATCGCAGCCGAATGTCCGGAGATGCCCCAGATAGGGTTTCTTCTTGAAGATGACCTCAAACGCGGTGACCTCTGTGCTCCGCTTGTTGAAAGTCCGATTGTGCGCGTAGACAGATGTGGCGACGGCTTCTCCCCAGAGGAATTCGGGGGACTGGTGCTGCTGAAGCTTCGCGCGCGCGGTGTCCTTGATCGTGCGCATCTCCCGCTCGATAGCGCCGTTGGACTGAGGGCAGTAGGGAACTGTCCTCTCATGAATAGTCCCGTTGGCGGCGAAAAACTCCTGGAGCGGCGCGTTGATGAACTCCCCTCCGCAGTCGCTCCTGATGACCTTAAGTCTGTTTCCGGTCTGAGTCCTCATTAACTTGGAGTACTCGATGATGCAGGCCGCTGCTCGTGACTTCTCGGTCAGAAAGTAGGCGAGCCGAAATCCTGTGGCGTCGTCCTTCACTAACATAAAATAGTTAGCTCCACCAAGCGATTTTGTGGGCATTTTACCATCTAGTACTAGAATAGAGATCAACGTGACACATCTCTCCAGGTTTGGTTGTCCGCTCGCTCTCCACACTGGGATAAGGCGTCCTGGCCTGTTTCCCTTGCTGGCAGCTGCCACAGAAAAAATCTCGGGTTGCCCCAGAGATGTCCAAGCCGTCCACAGCGTTCTTGGCGACAGTATTTATGAGATACTGTCGGTTGATGTGGGCGCACCGCTCGTGCCAGAGTTGAAGTTTCGCTGCGCCGCTGTCTGTTGACAGAGCCTGAGGTGGAGGGACCTTGAACTTCATCACGTACATGCTTGCGTGGAGATGTGCGACCGGACCATCAGAACCATCTTCTGCGGTGAAGGTGGTCACCTTGGCATTTCGGATGATTGTATAGCCCTTCAGGGCCATAACTACCTCAGAAAACAAGTTAACTGCTCCAGGAATGTGGAGCACATTATACATAGTGCACCTTTCCCATACCTTCCCGTACGCAAGAATAGGGACACTCCCCCTTCCAATCGCCTTGGCCGCATTCTTGTCCGTGAGGTAGACAGGTTGAGGATTGTCGAACTTTTCGTAGTCCGCGAACCACTCCCTATTTCCACAAATATGTTGACTCGCTCCAGAGTCACTGTACCACACAGCTGGGATTTGATTCTGTTCACTCCCAATGAATGCGGTGGTGGTTCCCTCCTCCTTATCCTTTGAGTTAACCTTGACTTGGTTCCTCTGAAGAGGCTTACTGCGACACTGTCTTGCAAAGTGCCCCAGCTTTCCGCAATTGAAACATTTTGATCGCTTCGTCTGCTCCTTCATGTCAGTCTTCTTTCCAGACTTCCTGGAAGTCTCCTGGGACTGGAAAGCCTTAGTCTGAGAAGCCTCTGTGCTTGCTGTAGACTCTTCATTACTTTCCAAATCTTCTTTCCTCAATCGCGAGAGAAGATTTGCCATCGTCTGCAATGACGACGGAACGCTGTCCCAAGCCTTTTTGAAGGCTTTGTGCTCCTCGGGGAGACATGAGACTATTTTGGTAATAGTCATTGTGTCTGCCACTGGTGAGACTATTTGATTGAGACTCCTGTCGAGCCTCTCAATATCATTGTAAGCAGTTACATGGGACTGACCTGACTTGAATTTGTAATTCTGGTACGCTGTTAGGGTGTGCTGTTTACTCAGAGCACTGCTGTCTGAATGAATAGCTCCTAAGCGGGTGAACAGCTCGTGTGAAGATGTGGAGCTAACAATGGAATTCATAGTGATAGCGTCCAGAGTCGCTGCGATGAGAGCCTGCGCCTTCACGTCCATTTTCACCCACTCGTCGACATCAGCTGGAGGTGCTGTCGGTTTTACAGCGCTTCCGCTGACTATTGCCTACAGATATTTAGCCTTCAGTATGAGCGTCATGGAGAACTTCCACTGCTCATAGTTGTCGTCTGTGAGTCGCACAACGTGACTCGTGTGGACTTTCGTGACGACTTGAACTGGTGCCGCACTCATTCTACGACAACTGATTGTACAGTTCAATTCACAATTTCAGGCACTCACTTCTCACTATTAACTCCTTAGCAACCGCGAATTGTTCCCAACATTAAACGATCAACCGTTAGTTAATATTCACTTGGATCGAACCACTTCCCTTAAATTGTCTTTCACTTTCTGCTTGTACTGATAAGTTCCCTGAAGTGTATCACACAAAAACAGAACTATCGAAAAGAACAATTACTTAAGAGAACCACGCTCTGCTACCATT
>JAQGBV010002391.1:0-11682 GCA_034698685.1 Isotomurus pseudopalustris | reverse complement strand
ATGTTGCAATTATTGTTGAAACGACTCATGTTTATTTCAATTTATTGTTGAAACTCATAAATAATACAAAATAAATTAAAGTTAAAACAGCTAACAGAATCAACTGCATTACAGTATACACCCGCGCTTGAAACAACTACAAATATAATTTGACATTTCATATGTAAGCATTCCTAAGGAGTGAGTGATACAGAAAACAGCTAACACCAAAGAGAGTGAAAATACTATCAGCCTTCTAAGTAAACTCCAAAATTAGCATATTTCTTTTCTAACTGTCTTTCGCCTTGTCACACTGTTTTTCTATGTAACGGTCACTTCCGACTTGCTCCTTATCTACAGCAACTATCCATCCTGAATTCAGACACAGAAACTCATAATGTCGTGTTCTGCAGATCACAACAAAATCTAGAATGTCAAGCACACTTCCACCAAGCCATCAAATAAAATTATCTTTTAGAAAATCGATACACATCTGCATAAATAAGAATCATTAACATCACCAATTACAATTAAAATCTCACAAACTTACTACATTCACAATTCCCAATATTCTAACACACGTCAATATTGCAATCAATAATGCTAAATAAATTATGTCTAAATTTTATATCCAACAATAACACCGATCCTATGCGATGCTGCATCTGTCATAGTACGCAAAGCCATCGAAAATATTGACATTTTTTAGTGTGACTTGGCAGTTGGCACTGGCACTCTTCTTATAATCTCCAACATATATGTATCTCCTATAGTCAGTCGATTGAACCTTGAGACAAAGGTAATTGTTTTTCTGTTTTCGTTTAAATCCCGTCTGCACCTTATTAAGCCCTGAAACACGCAACGAACTCTGCCCACAATGCAGAGTCATAATTCACATCGATTGTTGATCTTCATTCTCATGCAAAATAATTTAAGTTGTAGGTCACCAGAAGCAGAGGCGAGTGCTCGAGCTATTAATAAATGTCGTTCATCCTCTTGTATTCTTGAGTCATATTAATATTCGAGTCTTTTTACGGTGTGTGGAACGACAATCAACAAAGGAGGAACAATATCCTTTTAGTCTTTAAGGGTGAGACACTATTAACTACCGGGTCACAGAATCCACGCCCTACCACATTTTTGAGTCTTTTAACAGTCTGGCACTCTCTCATATTATCCCATTCGAGTCACGTCTCGCACTTGACAAACATTCTTGACTATCTCGAGATTTCCCAGTTTCAATTTTTCGATAGGAACCAATTGTTTTTATTCTGAAGGAGTATCGACTAACTTATTTAGCAGTTAACATGTTCGTCACATTCATTAAAATTAAGCTGGTCATCATCGGTTTGCTAATCGCAATGAGCTTGCCCGTACAAACAAATGCAGGGCAATCTGAGATTAAGTTACCCATACCTTCGATAACTGAGCAGTTAATTGAGGTCAGCAATGCTAATATCACGTCTTCTGACTCTTCGGAAATCAAAGCTGATCCGGAATACTTAAAGTCCAAGACGAAAAACAAGAGGAACCCCAAACTAAGCATACCTTTGCCGACCTTTCCGATTCCAGGATTGTTCTCCACTCCAACGGATTCCCCGGGGATCTTCACCTCAAGTTCATCTGGTTTAGATGGATCTAACGTTGCAGGAGACAAGCTTGGAACAGCTACTGGACTTAGTGTGGCATCCACAGCAGTACTGGTATGGATACATGAATAGTTAACGTATCTTTATCAACTTATTGTTAGTTTTAAGTAAAGGAGAAAGCTTCGAGGATTGGGGCATTGAGATACGTGTTGTTCTTTTGTGCAGTTTTTTGGTAACTACTTCGAATTAATCAAGTGAATTTGTGGCATTCATTTTTCAGATAAAAAGTGGAATACTTGGAGGGTTGACTGCATTTAAGGCTGCGATCATACCCCCATTGTTCATAGGGTCTATGGTCCTTTTTCTAATTGCTGGTGCGGTTTTCTTCACATGTAGCGTTTTTAATTGCGGATTCGGACCAGCGAGCACAAACGGATCGCCATCATTGACGAGTTTCTTCAACAGGTTAGAATCTCCCGAAAAGTAGGTCATTACTGTGCATGTGCATGTATATTAGTTCTTAATTGTTTCACAGGAATGGATATGATTATTACGAGCAGCAGGTACAACCCGTGTACCAATCCTTGGACGAAGGATACAAGAAGTTCCAATGAGTGAAAGTTCTCGGTTCATTTCGTAAAGTACTGTACTAAATTATTTTTTATTATGAAGGTTAATAGCTACAGATATTAAAATCGTCTGAAGTTAATTTCATCCAAGTGTTATTGCCTAAGCCTGAGCCAAACTTCAGTCAACAATATTTACTATTTCGAAATAATCCCCACATGAGGATATACTTTTAATTTAAGTATTAAATTCTACCTCTGACTTCCTGCTTCCATTTATTTTCATCTCGATCGATTTCCAAAAATATTATAAGCAGAATTGCGGAGCATAAAATATAAGTTGAGTGTGGGAGTTGGGAAAATTGGGAAGAAAGCAAATTGAAACCGGTTGCCCGTTCGCATCTCCTGATCACATCACTCAAAACTGGTGACAATGAGATTATCTAGACACGTAGAATCATGTTCTTTCATCCTCACACTCACACTCTTAAAATTTCTGTTGATAATAAATTCATCCATGTGTTACTTAAGTGAACATGAGGCTCACAATGAAACGAACTTACACAACTTACAAAGTGTAGTATGGTTCAAAGCTCACGAACTCCTGAAAGAATCTGGTCGTTTCTTAATTCAATTTATTAACCCAAATGCCACCAATTCAACGGGAACTCTGCATTTCACGTCTCCTGAACGGATTGCATCAATGGCAATGGAAGACGTAAGTTCTCAAATTCTAATTTAAGTTCATTTTATTCCATATTTCAAACAATCTCTTTTAGTTTGTTGTGCAGATGCAAGATCCAAAGAGGCAAGACACCATGTCTAGTGCCTTCGCTGTGTTAGTAGTCGTTTCAGTGATAGCCGTAACTGTTTTCGCAACTTCAAGTCTCATCGCCTTATTGTGTAGTTCATCTGATTGTGGAGCTCTAGTTGTCGGCCGTACACAATATGTAAACCAACGCAATGACTTGATTCCATATTGGTCGTCGCCAGTATCGAACTATAATAATTTATGGAAATAACTTCAATTAGTAGCATTCGTTAAAACCACGAAATTTTTCATTTATTATTGCTTTCGAAAGTTAACTAAATATTTTTATCTTTAAATAAAAAGTAATACTAAAAGTCGACTTTTGAATTGTTTTGTGTTGGATTAGTGAGCTCATCTTAATTTGATATTTAGATCTTCGGATTGTTTTACTTACTTTAATGTATTAAACAGAGAGAATTACGGATGTCCAAATAATGCGCATTATTTGTCTACTGTACTTAACATTATTTATATCACATTTACACACACACCCTGGGAAAAATTGTGCGAAGAAACACTCAAAGGTATGACCTAAACCCAAGTGAGATGATAAGCTTACATTAAAAAGCGTTAGGTCTTTTTAAATTTGAGAAAATATAGAAATCTGCAAGATTACAGGACGCAATATTTCTAAATCTTAACAAAATATTATGAAGCTAGGGCAAACCGGAACGAAGTTTTTAATGTGCGTACTGTTTACCAATTTGTGCATAATTCATATATATTTAACGGCTGACATAAATAGACATGAAATCACACTTATTTGTCTGAAAGGGAAGATCATAAAAAACTCATGTGCGAAGATGTGCGTAACTGTAGTTTTTGCTAGTTTGCAAAATACTTACTCTAATCTAAACTAGCGAATCTACTCTCAAAGAAACTAATAAATATATTTGTGCGCCAGTACTGTGCGCTTCATTGTTTAATTTTCTAAACGCCAATTTCCTATATAGGTATACATGTTTCACAAACAAATGGACGCCTCCACATAAATGTAATAAGATCCAATTATAGACTTTAATTTACAAATTAAATTAAATCTTCGGAACGAAGTATATAATTCCTGATCCAATTATCGTAATTGAATCAAATATAACTGAACTATCTACATTAATTACTAAATAATTTGGAGATTATTACCTTGCACCTTCAGATAGAATCTATCATAATTAATCTTAAAGATATAACACTCTCATAAATTAGATTAATATGCTACCTCTATTCTTAACTAATTGCATATTTGAAACGTTGTGCTGCATCACAGGAACTGTCAAAATAACACAGTAGAATAGAATACCGATCAAGAATCATGATATGTTGTAATTTCTAGTAATTTTGAAACGAATCAATGAGTATATAGGTCCCTACAACCGCCTGGAAGATAGGAAAATTTATGAAAGAACATAATTTGCTTACAAAACTATAATATTATTTGTATTTAGTTTGAGCAAGAGGCTAATAAAGGAACTCTATTGTCCAATTGTAATTTACAGAGGACAGTGAAGGTGTTAACGGAAGAAATTTTCAAAATTTGAGCAGGTAAATAAGCATACGATTAATTTTTTGTGGAAGACCGTGTTATTCACAAACAATAAGCATTTTTGTAATAGATTTACAGGGATGTGTCAAGATGGGAGAAGTCCGAAAACACATGTCTACGTTGTCTTTGGAAAATTGAGAGCAGGGAAAGATTTTGTTGCGTGTTGAGAAGAATAAAGATTTTATAGACTAGCTGCATAGACATGAAGAATGAGAAAATGAGGAAGGAATGGCCACAACGAGGGACAAACTGAGGTAGCATTTATCACATTAGTGTTATTATTAAAATAAATTCCAGGTCATAAGGAGGAGAGGATTGTGGAATGACTACGCGAGAGGCAGGGACGAATTGAATCCTTCCGAGATAACCCAATTCCTCATTTCTCTGACTTCATCTTCTTCACCACCACCGACTGCTTTCTCCTCGGAATTCGGGACAGCCTGCATTCCCTCCCAAGGCCGGCCTTGACTGCCTTGCAATGTGTAGAGTGTAAATCGAATCCAAGCCCTGCTATCACAATCTTTATTATCAGATTGAAAGTGGAGTTGCATAAAAGTACCTTTATGAATTATGAATGTCACCCTTACTTCATCCGAAACGACTTATTTATTTAGAAATCTTCGGACGAAAATCTCCTTTTGCCCCGCATTCCTTCTAACTGCTGTCAAGCTTCCCTTATCTGTGTTAAAAAGATGAATATATTAAGAGATGATACAGTACAATTAATTATTGTTAGACAGTAGGAAAACTTACGATTCTAACACTAGATTACATAGTCGAATTCGTAATTGCACTTTGATAGTAGACAGAAAGTTACAAGTATTGGTGAATTGGAAAACAAGTCGTAATATGTTGTACTGCATAGGTATAGTCTGTGACGAGTTAGGAAAAGGGAATTTTGATTATTGAATGTTATTTCACGTTTAAGATAAATGATAAATCCAATGAATTAAAAAAACTAGTCGAGATGTTGAGTACAAGAATTTATGAAATAACAGAAATGTACTGAAATTATGAAAATGTAATTTTGAAGCAGAGAATGGTCGAATTTTGAGTTTGAGCAAATAAAAATCGAAGAGCTGAAACGGCCAATGTCTTTACCAAGCAAAGGGAAAGCTCAAACTGCGTCGTTTTCCCCGGAAGAGAAAGCAATAAACTCTTGACTTCACGTCGGAGCAACATCGTGTTTCCGAATATTTGCGTTTTACATTGACTATTTCTCGATCCATTCGGGTTTTGCGAATCTCATCTGTTCTAGTCGCAGAATTATATGTGTGCTTGTGTCTTTCACAGTATTCACAGCATCTCACACCTCACCAGGAGCATTCAACTGCTCGATCTACTAACATAAGTAAATCGTGAGATCTCTTTCACTTACGTCAGCACACAAGGGAAGGAATAGCGATTCTTGATTTCTCGGACCATATTATTTTTAGGGTTGTCTCATTTATTCTTTCTCGGAGCTGATTAAATGGCTATCTGAGAATTCTTTCTTTGCAATGCTTTCACCTGAGTTTTCTAAAGTTTCTGTATTAGGTTTCTTGTGTCATTTATTAAACACTTATAGCCAAAGAAGAAGCCGTACGGCATCTTTAATGCAGAGGTGTACGAAACAAAGTATAATTTATATACAAAACACTATGTAACATTAGCTGTTTATCATTACGTAAGAAAGAAACAAAACAAAACGTTCCAAATAGAGTCACAATTTCATTCATTTTCCATTTGATGTTTCTTTCTGGAGTGAGATGACTTTTTTTTGCGACTTCCAGTTTCAGTCTCAGCATCTGCTTTCGAACTGAAGGCGCTATGGCGTACTGAAGTCGTTCGTTTTCTTTTCGACTTGGACAGTTTTTGTGCATGAGCAAAAGCGCTGTCCACATGTGCATCATCTTCTACCGTCTTAGTAGAATATTGACTGGACATTCTTGAACTAAAACTACCAGGAACCTTCCGTTTAGAGTGTTTGACTTTTGATTTACGAGACTTTCCATCCTTATTGACAGATCTCTCATCTTCACCGCCCACCCAACCACTTTTTCTGGACGACTGTCGTTTATTGTCTGCAAAGTCAGCAGGCTCATCTTGATTGTGTGATATGGAGCTCTGGAGATGATTGGAGCTTTTTTCGACGTTTTCCTATAGACAACATACAATTGACGTCAAAAAATAGAACAATATCGCAGGATCAGAGTCTTCAGAATGTTTCATATTATTTGTGCTCACTTCGTCATCATTCAAGTCTTCTTCTTCTAGAGCAACGTCTACTACAGACTTCGAAATTGGATTATCTCCCGATTTTTCAATGCGATTATTTAAATTCTTCTTGGTCCTGAACTGCATACTACAAAAACACCATAAGAATTCCGACTTAAAAAAAATTATATCCACAGTATTATTCTAATAATATACTTAAAAATATCCGGGATCCATTTTGTAGGAAATATTAATATTAACTGAAACCACAGCAGTGTGCCAACTCCGAAATTCAGACACCACATCCATTGTTCCAAGGTTAAAGGATGCACATGAAACAGCACCGGTAGGAAATTTACTATTAGAATCTGTAATTGATACAAACTTTACTAGCATTATTGCTCGTTGCGAAAAGATTTCTGTGCCAAAATGTATAGTTCACCTGAAATGCCAACACGAAACAAAAAACTGCAATAAAAAATCTATTCTTCAAAACTCCACTGAATACATGACGCTGTCCATGAACTTTCCGGGCATTAATTTGATTAAATAGTGTCATCATAAAGAAGGCATTCGTAACGACAGTAAGATGTGGACTTGGTTCAGGTCCATGAAATTTCTTTCCGTCATCTACATCCAGAAAATTGTGACCTGCAAAACACGGCTTATTTTAAGACACGTCATTACTTCTCTAACAATAATTTTAAACACTGTTAATTGACCTTCAAGCAACAGGAATAACATAACTGCTAACTGATACACAGTCATGAAGAAAATATATTTTATCACCGGTCTGGAAATTAAGCTTTTTCTCCTATCACAAGGTTTTCTGAGCAATATTTGTGGCGAAGGGTGGTCCGTGGCTAATGCCAATGAAGCGAAGGTGTCCATAATCAAGTTCATCCACAACAATAGGACTCCCTGAAACAAAGAATCACTTACAATTACTTTAAATTAAAGACGCCTTAATTAAGCTTTGAATGAAACTTACTTCTGGAGGACCGTAGTTGGACACACAAATGGTCGTCATCACGGATATTGTGCCGACTATGCTGACAGTGAGTTGAAACTGGAGAAACTTAACCACACTATCTTCTACATTGCGACCCCACAACAGTGCTTTAACGATGCTTCCGAAGTTATCATCAGTTACCACGATGTCCGACGCTTCCTTTGCAGTGTCTGTTCCACAGATGCCCTGCGAAGTGCGAAGTTACATTGGAGAATGGCAATAAATCATGAATTAATAAAAATCAACACCAGCCCAACATTATTACCATTGCAAATCCAACATCTGCACATCTCAAATTCTCAGAGTCATTTGCTCTACTTCCTGTCACAACTACAACTTCAGTCTTATTGTTCAGCTGAAAGGACCTTCACATTAAATAGTTTTCACGACTTGTTCAAGCAAATAGAGTTTTATACCGTAGATCTCATAATCCCTTGCACTAGAGTATGTACATCTTGAGGATTGCACCTCGCCAAAACTCTCAGATCAGGCCAAACTTTGTCGATCATTTCTTGACTAACACATCCGTAAGAATCATGGGTCATCATTCGAAACGTGTCTCCATCCATCACTGCACCTTCTTGATCACCTTTTAGAATTCCACATTTGATAGCGACTGCTTTTGCTGTGTCAACGTTATCTCCTGTGAACATTTTTACACAGATTCCTGCCCTTTGGCACAACCGAATAGCTTCGGGCACTTCATCTCGAACGGGATTTTCAAGGCCCAGTATGCATACGCACACTAATTTCCTTACTATCGAACCCTCATCATCCCAGTCAGGTTGTTTCCCGTCGAGTTCCCTGTAGGCCACGCAGATTATTCTAAGAGCTTCCTCAGTCATGGGTTTGATTATTTTCTCAAACAACTTCTGCTTCTTGTCTTCATTAAGTTCGTGTATACTTCCACCACTGTCCATTATTTCCGTACACCTTCAAGTAAGTTTATTTCATCTATTCAAAGTATAAGTAGGTACACAAGCTTACCACGTAGATGCTTGTTTTCTTACCTTTCCAGAAGTACCTCAGGGCACCCATGACATAAAACACGGTAAGAGCCGTCTGGGTTGGGAATCACAGTGCTACGGAAGTTTCTGAAGCTGGTGAATTCAAAGAGAGAAGTAAATTTATCAACTGGAAGTTTATTTCTTTCTTCTCCATAATCCATCCCAAGGCCAAGGACGAATGCCATCAGTGCACATTCTGTGATATTTCCGAACATCTTCGGAGGATCCCCAACCCGTCTTGATACCTGATTAATGCATACAATCGACTTAGTCTACCGGTAATGGAATATAGAATTTTAACTATTTGAAACTTCTGGGGCTCTCACTATAACGCAAGACGTAGGAGAAGTATTATGTGCAGCTGTTTGGATGAGTAACTGCATCACACGACTTGGTAGTTCAGTATATCTGGGGGTGTGGTGGTAAATTTTTCCACAGATGAATGATCGTACCACCTCCATCCTACAGTTTAGAATGCATCGATAACAATGAATAACATTTCATCCCTAAAATTTCATACATAATCGATTAAAATGTCTCTTACATCCTGTCTATTATTACCTATTGGATGTCAATGTTCCAGTTTTCTCCACACATATTGTAGTCGCGTATCCCATCGTCTCACAGGAACTGATATGTCTCACGAGATTATTGTCATTCACCATATTCTGTACCATATATTCATAATTTAACATATAGAATAAATGCAATCATTAAGAACTCGAACCTTAACAGAATATGCCAAAGCAAGGGTGACAGTAAGAGGGAGACCTTCAGGAACAGCGACAATCAAAATACAAATCGCAGTTGTTAAAAACCGAAGATATTGCGATACATCCCAAACCTGAAACGGTAACTCTCTAATGACGTAGTTGATTACAACGAAGCGAATAACCAGAATCAGAAAGCTGATGCTCGCGATGGCGAATCCTAAAATCATACGATACAAGATACAACCGTTAGCTGGGGCGCATTATGGGTTTGAAATTCAAATGAGTCAGAGCTTTTGAAGTCGCCACACCTATGTAACCGATTCTGGTAGCTATTCGCGTCAGCTTTAATTGGAGAACAGATTTTCCATCTTTGTCAAGTTGAGGCGATTTGCTGCTTAGCTTGTGCAGGCGGATGTTGGCTACAGTTCCTCTAGAATTACGAGCAGGTTGGGAAGCACAGCACTTAGCTAATTTATCTTTTATAGTTCCATTTGGAAGCTCTTCTGTTTCCGTCACATATCCAGTTAATTCTTCATCATGACTGCCAAATAAAATTCTATTGTACTGTGTGTTCCGTCCTACTGCTGTAACAACATATTTTCCACAGCCTTCGACTACGAATGTTCCTGTATAAAACCGAAAGATGCGATAATTTTTTGAAATCCTACTCTAGCTTTTAAGGTACTAAATACCTGAAAACAACATCGGATCGTAGCTAACTCCCTTTTTCTGAATATCTCCATCTGCAGTTAAGATCGATTCATCAACTTCTAAATCGTGAGACGTTATCAATATACCATCAGCTGGAATCTTGTCTCCAGATTTGATCTGCAAATAGCAATAAGCGTTTACCGATTAAAATCGAAATATGTACAGTACTTTTGATAACCAGAGATTACGAACCTGACAAATGTCGCCGACAACTATGTCTGATATAAGCACTTCTACCAAACGTCCAGCACGCCAGACCGTAGATGTATGACCAGACTCGAGTCTTTCCTGAAGATGTCTAAATTTTTTCTCTTTGAAGAAGTCATTGCAAGCAGTTATAAGGATGATGATTATCACACTTCCTAACGTAGATAATCCATCAATCCAATCGTCATGGGCTTTTTCCATTTCAGAAGCTCCTCCGAAGCCAAACATTAGTACAGACCACACAATCACAGATAGGACCCCAGAGGCAGCAAGAACCAGCAACGTTATGTCATGAGACGCTTCTTTTAGTAATCGCAGAAAGGAAACTGACTTCATCGGAGGCCTTACATTTGATCCGAAGTGCTTTTTTCTCTTGCTCAAATCCATATCTTCACCAGACAAACCTATATTATTCACGAGCATTAAGTAACTTCGTTGCAGAAAGTTATTCCGTACATAATTGAAAGTTTAAAGGTACATCACAGCACCTTTATCTGGGTTGGTATTGATTCCGTCTAAAATTGCTTGAACCCCTCCGAAATCTAAAATGTTCTGAAGTCTATCCTCGTCCGGACACTCCATTAGAGATCGTAATGTGATGAAATGGAGCCGAAAAAGTTCACTATGTGGAATATTCATCTCATTTGCTTTATAACTTAATGCATTTCTTGTGATCTTTCAGATCTTTACTAATTTTGCTGTTGTCCATTCACATCCTTAGATATTCTACAATAACTTGACAACTACTGCTAAAAGTAGCTATAGAACTTGTACAAACAATCATGACTAATAATGTTTATCTTGGATTATGATGACATGAGTGGATGCATATGCATAACAAGGAATTTGTAGACAAAAAATAGACGAAAAGGAAGTATTTGCTTTAATTCAAGACTTTAATACTTGCACGCAATTAATCTACAATTCTGCAATACTTTCGTTCTTAGTTTAAAACTACTTCATTGTCACTTTAGGAAGCTCTCTGTCTGTCACTGACTGATAAGTTGTAAGTGGATATATTTAATTATACTAATTTATAAAAGTGCCACTAAGAGACAGTGCAGGCATATTCGTGAAAAAATTAAGCGTTTTAATTCAGTGCTTTCAGTTGATTACTACTTAAGTTTCATAAGATACGCAAACAAACATTCCTTATTCATATATCAACACACAAAAAACAGGTACACGACAAGGAAAGATTAATTGCCATTACTCTGAAGATGTTGCGAAAATGTTGCAAAACAGCAGATTAATACTATTCATGCACACAAAAGGATTGTCATTAAGTACTGAGACCATTCGTCATTCTTGTACTGCAGGAAGTAGGAACAAAGGCACTTAAGGCACGTAA